>NDFZ01004316.1:0-27926 GCA_002192655.3 Mamestra configurata
CGCGCCGTGGGCTGCAGGTGGGCATGTTTTCTGAGCATATAAGTCTCCGTAGAACTTTTCGACGTCAGCGAGTATCTCTGGCTTCGAGGTGACGGTGGTGCCCTATGACGTTCTGAGTTTCGTCAGGTGACAACGGGAGGTATTGGGCTTGGCAAATACCTTCGAGCCTTTGTTCTGCCCTATGGCTTGCTCAATGAATCGGGTATTTGCGCTCCGAGTGTCGCGCCTAATCAGCTTCTTGACCTCCCTGTTAAGAATAGGATTACCGAGTCTTAAAACTGGAAAGCCGAGCAGACCAGCTAGTTTAGCCGGACTTTTAGGTAAAATTTAATAAAAGGCCGGACAACTTATCTTATTCAGGATTGTGTGTTAATAATATGGAGCATCATTGTGAATAAATCCAGGCATCTTGACTCGTCAAAATAAAACCGTTTTAAGTTATAATGAAAGAATAAAATTTGATGTTCTTTCTCTTCTCTCAAAATTTTTATTATGTAATTTTCAGTGAAAATCTGGAAAAAAATATTAAAAGCTTATCATAAGCCGGACAGGCCGGACACAGTCTCATTTATCTGAACACGCATCCTAAAGCCTGACTATGTCCGGCCTTATCCGGACACCAGGCAACCCTAATTGAGAGGCCTTGTCTTCAGGTACGCAGTCGCCACTCCAGAACATGAACACTCCACAACAGCAGTAATTTTTTCATAACACAGAAATTCACATACTCAAGTTTCCTTTCTTTTTATGTTATCTACTTGCTTCAGTCACTCGATGCCTAAAGACGCTGACTCAGGGTACGTTACTTAGAAAAGAAAGTGGTTTCACAAAGATCACGGTGACTTGCTCTAATGAGTCCGTTCATCTTTCGAGACAATAGGCAGGGGCTGACAACCTTTATGTTTGCTTTTCGATCAAGGGTTTTAATATTGTTTCAAACATTAAATCACCAATTGAGATGATTTTTAGTGTGTTAGCTCAGCTAAAATCAGCTCAATTGGTGTTTTTACGTTTGAATAGAGAAAAAAGCTGTGGTTTTGATGTGAAACATCTATAACCGCGGGTAAAACCGATTGTTGGCGTGGCGACGCATGCCGTGGCGACGCGATTTATATACAGGGTGGAATTTTGTAATGCCACCTGAAGGGAAAGTACTCTTAATACTGAAGATAGAAAATTTTACTCAAAGAAAACATTCCTTTATTTTTGACTAGAAAGAACACAGTACAGTATACAGTATTAAGAGTACTTTCCCTTCAGGTGGCATTACAAAATTCCACCCTGTGTATACAGTCTAAATGTATTTTTTTCATTATGCCATATTTAGTTTCTGTCGTAATGTGTTATTTTATGCATACTACTTGTACAAAATATTTTCGATGTTTCATATCTGCCAGGCGTCTCGTGACGCCTCAATTTTTTTTTGAACCGAGCCTTTGGCGATCTCAATTCAGTGAGTCCAAACTATTATCACAAAAAAAAAGAAAAATAACGTGTTTGCTTGTAAGATAACCTGTGGACTTTACCTACTAATCCTATTAATCTTAAACTAATAAACAACTAGCACTTCGCCTGCGACTTCGTCCGCTTTCTTTCTACTGCTGTTTTTTTTTTAATCGCTCCAATAGTTTTAGATCCTATTAATTACAAACAAATAAAAATACAAACCTTTTTTCTTTATAATATTATCTAGTGTAGATGTCAACTAATAGACAGCTGTAATATTTTCGAGTACCATAGACATTTTTTTATCCCGGGAAAACCAAGCACCACGTAAAATACTGGTAGTTGGCTGAATTCAGTTAAGCTGGAAGCCGACCCCAATAAAATTGGGAAGTGCTAGTTAGATAGATGGTGACAGTGGAAAATATAGGTTTTTTTGTAAAAATGGGACATTACGCACTCCTAATTTAGGGAATAAAGGAATTCCAAGAATACCGAAGTCATAATAAATAATAGGAATACCAGACATATCTTCTGATTAATTGCTTTTAGAAAGATAGCTAGTAATATCACTTATCCTGAAGTAGTATTTCAGACTGTGTTTGCTGACTAGCCGTCACACAATATCAGTGTTTAGTCAAATAACAGAAATATCTTCTTATTGTTTCTGATGCTGTGTTGTATGTGTTAAAGGATATCCGAATTAATGGATTCATCTTTGTCTGTTTCCAATTCTTTTTTGAAGTGAAAACTTGTTTAGGCGCGTTGAGCACTCTTTGGGTGAACAAAAATCATGGAACTCGCCTCATCGCCACCGCACGCTTTCCATGAGCTATATGTATGCGTGTGTCTGGGTATGTGTACTTTTTGGGTGAGCAAAAATCATGGGCCTCGCGACATCGTCACCGAACGCTTTACCTTTCGCTTAGTTTTCACTTCTCTCGGCAGTGCCCAAAGACTGCCCCGCATGTTTTTTAAGTAGTTTCTGCCAGCGGCTTCGAAAATCATACCTCTGGCATAAAACACATCTCTGTGCTAAATTTCATCCAGATCCGTTCAGGCGGGATTGAGTCTCCATCCATCCAAACTTTCGCATTTATAATAGCAGAAAGATGAACTCGTCAAATTAAAGTTCTTAACACGAACAATGTTTCAGGAAAAAAGTCTTCGTCCTCAAAGAATATTTGCCAATCTTTGTCCCTACACGACATTTTTCTCTTGTAACCTTTGAATAAAGAGAGTTAATGTATTGCCACTTATCTCACAGAATGTGTGCGAGTCAACGGAAGAAAATAAATTACTAGGGTGTCTGTTACCAAGGGTATATCGCACCAATTTTCTCAACCGACGTTTACAACTTTTGAGACAAAATACATTGCTTCATCGTTTTTAGGGACCCGTTCCTCAAAAAAGGAACACTAAATATCTTCTTCTTTTCGACTCGATGGTTAAATCCTTATATTATAATAGCTTTTGTCCGCGACTTCGTATGCGCATATCCCGTTTTTCCCCGTATCCGGCTGTTCCAGTAGTTTCGTCTGTGCAATGTCTGTCAGTCACTCAGTAACGGAAGAATTTTATATATGTATATTGATTATTTGGCTACGTTGATTGCAGTATCGGTGTAGTGTATATAAGAGCAAATTCTAGAAATCCACTGACTAAAATAGAGGTTTCCAATTTTTATAGTAAGTTTTTTTTCGATGATAAGCTCAAGACTAGGCCAGTCTTGAGCTAATCTTAAGTTTATTTTACATCCATCTTTTTCTTTCATAATAGTTTATTAACTTTATTCTGTTTGACCAAATAATTATTGATATTTTTTTATTTTTTTTAAGGATGGGTAATCATCAAATGACTTCTTCCGCCCTGGGTGGAGCGGAAGGGCGTGTCAGACTCTTACTGACAAAACATTCTTAAAAACACATCCGTGTTCCTTCTAAAGCTCTTTGCGTTCCAGGGCCGCAGTGACTCTTTCGAACAAATTCCGCAACCAGTTATTGAAACTTAGGTTCCTATTGTTGGAATAATTCTAATCTTTGGCGAACCCTTCAGGAACGAGTTGATCACCGTGAATTGACGGTTTTCATGTCAATATCGTCGTCTATTCGCCGCTATAATATTACGTTCATAGAGTAGTGATAGAATAAAGTGGTATGACGATAATATCGCCGCAAAATACTCGCAAGTGGTGATGGCGCCTAACAAGATGCCTTGAGACTGTGAAAGTTTACTTTTGAAACTTTCACAGTCTCAATATGTAATTAGCAAAGTATTCGGCAAGCAAAGACAAAGTATAGTTCATTTTAGGTAACTTATCAGACAAAACAAAATAAAAGGGAGCAAGTTCGAATCCGAGGTGGGTAATGTTGCCAGCAGTAACTCGGAAAAGTTCCGTGAAAGCGGAAACGAGTCAACTTGCTACGTTATTGTTGAACCTAAAGCAGCTATGTTTACTGGCTCCACCGCAACCGTATACCAGCAAAATGACAGAAGTTTCACTTTAAGTATAAACGATATAATAATGATATCATCATTGTCATCATAATAATTTCATTCAAAAGACGACTACTGCTGGACATCGACCAGTCCTGTGTGTCTCTCATCCAGCAGATGCCCGCTGCCTTCACCAGGTCATCGGTATACCGATATTCTACATCTACTATTTTTTAACCGTCTTCAAAACGGGAGGAGGTTATCAATTCGGATGTTTATATTTTTTTATTTACGTTGGTCATAACTCCGTCATAATATATAGACGAATTTGCAAAATTCTTTTTTTGTTCGAAAGAGGTTGCTTCTGAAACGGTCCCATTTAATTTTCGTAAAGATCTGATGAAGAACTTTGGAGATGACAATTAAAGTGATATGGAAAGGTTGGAATTTTTTGAGGGAATACCAGCACTAAGCAGCGAAGTTACGAAGTTTGAGCTAGCTTTATTTTTCAAGTACAATGTCTAATTAATATGAAATTATTATGACGCCTTTATTCCCCGAATACTTAAGCAAAAATGGTGTGTAAGGTGCTCTTACAATTATTCCAACCAGTGTGTTACATAAGTAAATATAAAAAAAACAACTTACAACTAAGAATTGAATTTAATTGAAAATGAAAAATCTCTGAATATTTCCAGAGATTTTTAACAAAAATTATGGAATAAATGTTATAATATTGTAAAATATGATATATGTGAGTCTGTGAGATTTGCTCGGAATGCCATTAAATGTGTGTAACGAAACCATAGCGCGATTCAGAAAATGCTACAACGCCATCTATCGATTAAGGAGGAAAACTTTGACACTTTATTTGGTCGAAGTCTATGCAAATAAAATGATATGCTGTAAGCGAATAACTTTATAATTGCTAGAGCGATTTGGCTTATTATTGTTTTAAAATCTTCGTCATAGTCCGAGAGAGCTTATAAAGAAATAAATTGGTCCCTATTAAGGCTAATGAAAAAAAGTCGTGGGAAAATTGAAATGTCAGCACAACGTCTGATAGTTTCCAAACGTTTTATTTCTTTAACCTTTTACTGGGTATTTTACTTCTTTAGAAGACTAATCTAGGTGAATGAGACTTGTTCTATCACTAAAATTTTGGAATAAAATTAATAGATTCCTAAAGATATCACTGCTTAACTAACTAAAAAGTAAGACAGCTTGTTACTTGTAGCAGCAAACGTAAGTAAAATGTATAATAAAAATAACTGGAAAAAAAGGGTTTTCGGATTTTATTTAATCATTTACTTACGTGAGCTAAAGAACCTTGTTCTTATAGAAGAAGAAAGAAAGAAAGAAAATCAATTTATTCTGCCGGAAAAAACGCACAGAACACTAGAACACGTTCCAGAACTTATCTTCCATGATTCTAGTTCAACAAGAAGTTCCTCATAAGTTTCGACTTATTTGCGAGTGTCGAAATATGTGGCATAAATGGTTTTGAATTTACCAAGTCCCATTTCCTTGAAAATCTAAAAAAAAAACATCTAAAGGTACCAGTGGTATTTTCTCAGTTTCAAGGGACTTGAACATTAGTTCAGTTGACAAGGTGCCATCATGAAAAAGCAATGCAAGGCGACTGCTTTAATTTTTTAGTGAAAATAAAATTTGACTATTTCCATCATAATCCAAAGTCCGGGATACATCTGGCGGATTCCAGATGGAAAAACTTTACCCAATCAGAAAATCGATACTGGGACCAACGTGGAGTTTCTTGCACGTTCTTCTTCATAGAGATCTACGCTTTCGAACGTGCAAATAGCTTCATGTTTTTGACGGACTGACTTTGACAATTCAAAAGTACCTGATAATGGTTTATTTGAAATAAATGCTTTGACTTTTGACTTTGACGAGGCAGTCAGTTTATTTTTACAATGTAAATGATTACAAATGCAACTAGCCTTTTTAAATTTTATAATTATGGGGAGTTTTACACTTTAAAAACATGTCACTATATTTCTATTTATCTACCTATCCTATTTTAACTCACGACTGGGTGAGGCCTACCCCTCCTTTTTTCAAACACCTCTGTCTTTTGCGGGTCTCTTTGGCCGAAGTCGAGCTCCTCCCGCCATCTTTTCCTTGGTGTGCCACGATGTCGTCTAGCATTCAATGGGACCAGTGGTTCTTTTTGCCACTTTTTCGTTTGACATGCAGCAGACTAACCGGCCCAATTCCACTTAAGCGGAGCTCAAACGAAAAGGAATGCGATAACGTAAAGTTTATTTCTATTACGTAATGCAGGTTTAGTTTTCACGCACCCTAACTTAATATTATGAATGCGGAAGATTGTATGTTTGTTACTCAATCATGTCAGACCGGCTGAACGGATCTTGGCACAGAGGTAGATTTTAATCTGGGATAATACATCCCTTTGGATAACTTTCGATATTAACGCGGGCGGAGCCTGTGCGGCAGCTAGTTTATAGTAACTTCAAGCTCAAGCTTTCATAGTAAAGCTTTAGGACCCTTAAAGTTGGAGACTGTTTCAGATTGGACTACTTCTCTTCATTCTGTATTGTGGTCGCAAGTCGTCACGCGAGTACATTGACCTACTAAAGAACTTATCTGGTTAGATGTATCTCCGTTTTTGTGGGTTTTTGTCCCTAAAATACTTAGCTAAAGAAAAAAGAAGCTATGATGAAATCAGCCGATTGTCTATTCTCGAAAAAATGCATTAAAGGCAAAAGGTGTTTTCGAAAAAGGCGGTTGTGCGAATTTTTTCTCTCGCTGTGTTCGATGTTTTCAATGAAAACATACAATGGTTCGCGGCCATACCCAGTTACAATAGAAGCCTGTTAGAGAAAGCCTAAAATAATGTTTTTGGTTTTTTCCAGAACGCAGAACGTGTCAGGTGTCAGGTATGGCTCTAATTTTTAGGAATTTTCATCTTTTTTGGGAAATAATGTTGTTTTGCTCAGTATGACTGGTACTTAGTGAGAATTATGCTGAGCAATGGCCGCTTTGCTCAGATGTGACACATATTTCACAACCTGCATAAGTCACTATTTTTTTTATTATATGCATCAAATTTGGCGCAAATAAACACTTTTTCTTCCATTGTAGAGCCTCTTTGAAGCTGATTCCTTTAACAACACATACGGTTTAAAACTCACTTGTAACTTGCCACCATACATTCGGGCTGCTGTTGTGCTTGGTACAAAAACATAAAAAAGAACCATGTTATACTTCAATACCTATGGCCATAGTCAAACGTAGGGTCAAACTTAACAAACATCTATCGCATGTAGGCAAGTAGCCAATGTTAATACAGTTTTTTTTTTTTTTTGGAATGTATCTTCCCGGACTGGTTTTATTTAAATAGGGTGTTTGACTAATAAATCTAATAAGTCCGTCAGATAGATTTCCAAAAAATATTGGACAAGTTTTTTTTTCTTTAGTCACGTAAACATAAAATGTAAACGATACAGTGCATTAAAAACTCGTGTGACGTCACTTACCAGTACACTTTTTTACAGAAAAGTGACGTTACAAGCCCCCACTCCTTCTCTTTGATGAGTTTTATCTTCGAATTTTTTTATTGATTTGATCAAATAAAAAATAGGAATCCAATATTAACAAATACCCTATAGAAGAACTTCGGAGATAGGTAACGGAAATCTTCAATAAATTATAGCAAATCTCTCGGGATTGCTGAAATCTCATGTCTACTAAAAAGTGAAAAATAAATACTTTTTTACAAAAAAATACTACAAAATACTTCACACTGCAGAGAATATCATAATCAGCATTTATACTTTATAGTGTTTTTATTTTGAAGTCAGTTGTATTTTTCTGTAAAAAAAAAAAAATAATTTTGTTAGTTATTGTTTTGGGCAATGTAAGCACGTACTAAATTACCCATCCAGATAAAAACGTAGCTTAGTTCACAGAAAATGGCAACTTACTTTTGATCACAAAAAAAATCTTTTCATGCACAAACTCGTGGTTCCACCTAGTTGAATTTCCAAGAAAATTCTAAGACTATAACCATACATCGAGTTTTACTAACACATGTGCTACACAGTGCTAAGTATATTGGCAACACGGAACAAAATCCGGGTAATATGGGCTAATAAGGCTGGCAGTATTTCTTAGAGGACGTGTGAACCACAGCTGGTTGGCAGTCGTAACCTGCCAGTCTTAACTACTGAATGTAGTACTTCCAATTCTGTATTGTAATTGTTATTAAGAAAAAGAATTGGGGAGTCTAGACTGAGAGGATAAAAAGGTGTTCTTTTTATTGGGAGTTGTGAAGCTGGGGTTTATTTGCTAGGATAAGCGACGGTTGCCGAGGTCAATCCGTGAATGAGTGACCATCTTATCATACCGAGAATCTTATTTAACAGTTGACAGTAGTTACGGGTAAAGCCAGGAAATCTGGTGCCAGGCTTGCCAAAGGGTCAAGGGGACCCAGTAACCTTTGGTGGAGGAAGCTAAATTGGCATTCGGTCTTATAAAATACTGGTAGGTATTCAGCTCCATCCGATTACACTGGAAGCCGACCCTAACAAAGTTGGGCTAAAAGCTAGGCAGATACGGTTATATTTTTATCTAGTAAAAAAAAATAGGCTGAAAACTTGACCGTAAAAGTAAAAGTTTAAACAAAATATGGCCAATTTACGGAGTATGTCAATGCTATAAATGAAAATATATTTTCTGGCTGTATGTACATAATACTTATATAGGCATTAATATAGGTTCTCCCACACCAATTCGGACGTAACTAACACACGAGCCCTTCAACAATGGGTCGTAGGGAGGTATCCGCCGCAGCTTTAATGACAGATACATGACGGTGCATCTTTAATTCATGTCCTACGGGATGCTTCGAGGTTCGTGCCATCTCTTTGTGTCTACAATACAATGATCGAACATATCTCCCACAGGAACCTTATGTAGGGAAACTCAAACTAAGGTATTTTTCAAATAAGAATGGTTTGTTATTGCATGTGTTTTTGTTTCTACGGTTTAGTAAAACTTTACGCATTGAAGAAATGTGTTCCAATTTTTTCGCGATTTAAAACGTGGTTTATCTAGTCAACCTTCAGTCTGAGGTTTCAGAAACTAACTTCTACAAAGTATCAGTTTTACCTGCTTATAATATTACTAGCTGACGCCCGCGGCTCCGCCCGCGCATACTTGTACCCTAATTTAGTAAGCTCAGCTTAAGTAGTATTTAGTAAGCTATTTTATTGTAAAGTTTTATAACCTTCAGTAGTTTTTGCGTGTACATGTAACAAACGTTCAACTACATCCTTCCTCACAAACTTACAAGTGTATGATAGAAGTAGGCAGTAAGATTTTATCGATTAAATAGGCTCGAAACAAAGTTACAGTTTTACAATTATTTTAAAATTTCATTTTCAACTATATTTTTTTTAAGGTACGTAAAGTAAAATTACCCTGAAAATAAATGTATAATTCTTTAAACTTAGTCACCGGTATTAGTTTGGGAACCTGGGCTTTTAGGTCATTGAAAGGAATAGCTAGCAGAGGTCGGTCCGTCTGACCCATTGAAACAAAAGTTAAAACTACAATTGAATAAATGGATTTGTTATCATAAAATATGTGGGATTGAAAACTTTCAAAATGATAAAATAATTTTATTCTCGAAGTATTAGTCCACATTTTGACAGAGAGAGATCCATTATCAATTGATTGGACTTGACTGAAGATTTTTATCTCTTTTACCAATGTTATAACAGAAGAATAACGCAAAGATAACTTTAATTGGAACACTTGTGATTGGAAAAGATTGTATAATTTCAGAATAACTTGTTGAAAAACCTTTTCAGGTTAGCCGACAGTCTTTTCAGATTAATTAATGGATGAACTAAGAATAACCATTATCTATAAAAAGTATTGAAGATAGTTTTCCTTTATTATGTAGTTAAATTGGTTAAACTTTTGGAGACACTGTCGATTAGACAAAAATGTATGCTTTTCGGGCAACCACACAGAACGACATGCAAAAGTGATACCTACACGATTTTTATATAAAACTTTTCAGACATATTCATAACCTCACATGCACCACAAAAGATTCACGCACGAGACATATATTCGCATTCAAACTTCAAACCACATAACAGGCAGCAACAGTGCGGTTCCAATAAAGTAACAGTTCATAACAAAACGTTCCGCGGTTGGCACTGTTACAAGGAACGGCGAATAACGTAGTATTTTTGCACGTCAATTGCAAAACTCATTCTCCGTCGTAAAGGCGACGTGGAACTGTTACCAAGTTTATTAGTGTTAATAAATGCACTAGTTATTTACTTAGGAATTTATTACTGTACCACACCTGCGGCGTCCGTATACTTTGTTATTTCAAGGGTTGTGTGAGCTTATTGGTGTTGTGATTTTGGAACAGTGATTTAGTGGCGTTGATTGATTTGGTGCTTCACAAAATCACAAAAAAATGTTTGTTGGTTGGATTTATTCGTATGAGGGCCAATTTTTTTAACAGTCAAAAGACTTTTAGCTAAATAATAAAACGAATTGTTTGATAGCTTTTGTGTAGAAAAATCGTCTAACAAACGAACGAACTATTTATTCTTCAGTTAAAAAATATCTGACTACACAAATCATACCTAAGTGGTTCTATTGTTTCATAAATTTTCACCACCACCGAATATTAGTACTACTTTCATTCCTAGTTCTTGCATTGAAATATCAACAGAGAAAATGCTCACCCATTTGTCAGGTTTGGCGGACGGATTAATTATCGATTGCAATATGTTGTTTATAGCAGGCGCGGAGGACATTGCTGTCAAAACTCCACAATAATCCCTTAGTCCTCGAATCCAATACACACGGCAGGAGCGACTGTTAAGTGTTAAGCCCATGTTATTTCGCGGAATAATGATTTCAGGGTGATGATGGGTTTGCGGCGCTGCTGTAGTGCTTCTGGCATGTTTTTAGAGATGGCCACTGATGGCTTTCACGCCAACATGTGTTAGCCTCAACAGTATTATGATAACTACAACGGACAGACGGGACAGGCTCATACTGGAACCTTGGATATGCTTTCATGCCACAACACTGTGGCGTATTATAAGTAGTAATTGTTTCTTTCTGGTAGTTGTAAGAACTAAGACAAGTAAAAAAGAAGAAAAAAAAAATGCACTTGGCATGAAATACAACCGTTTTTTTTTCAGTCGTAAAAATTATATCTACTGTTGGACATAGGCCTCATTCAAGCATCGCCTCATCGAACAGCTCTTTGCTTCTTTCCCGAAGCGACGATTCTCAAAAAGCTCCCGAGGTCCAAATGGACTCACGTCTTTTATCCGCCAAGTCCCGACAGTCACAAGTTAGAGCAGCCTTACATTTTAGGCAAATGGGATCGAGCTAGGTTCTTCTAGAGAACTTGTCCAATCCGGCACCCACCGCGGTTACGTGTGGACTTATTCCGAAGCAATTAAAACTTCTACTGGGGCTTAGGTTGTTAGCGAATTTCGGACCTTTTTGTATTGTTCCACTCACAATTGTAACGTAAACAAAGAGTGCCAAGACAAAGGAACTTTACTTGAAAACAGTATTTAGTGCAGATTTTCAGTGGACTCCGTTTCTTTGGAGAGCTGCAAAATACATCCGTTGCGCAAAATAAAAACTAACTTTAGTTCAAATAGTTTTATTTTGTACGGTTCATAGCTCTTTTTGGATTGTTTGACTCCGCTATCTTTGTTCGCCAACATTGTAAACAAATTCATTTATACATTTTGGGTTCGTTCTTATTAAGAGTTCGGGGAAACAGACGCTGACATTTGAATAAATGTTAAACGAAACTTAGTTGCAGAGCTGCGCGTTATTTACGACGTATTAATAAGTAGCTTTTGTCCGCGACTTCGTTCGCGCATATCCCATTTTCCCCGTTTCCGTATAGCCTACAGCCTTCCTCATGAATGTAGCTATCATATATAAAAGTAAATTTTCCAAATACGACTTTTCGTTCCAGAGATTAGAGCGTTCAAATAAACAAACTTTTCAGATTTATTATGTTAATATAGACAATATCTGGGAAAAAATAATTTATTCGTGGTTAGAAATTTACATTTAGGGATAATTTATATAGCCTATGTCACCCGGGAGATTATTCCAAATCTATTAATTCCTCATTCATCAAAATTGGATCAGTAATTTAGGCGCTACGGTGGAACATAGGTACTTACATACACACATACATCCCTTCCCCTTCCTTTTGGCTTTGCCGTGGTCGGGTAAAAAAAGCTGTTTACCTTTGTTATAATTGCCGTAATTGAAACATTCCGACATGAGGGTTATTAATTAGTGAATAAATGAGTTATCCTTTCACGGAACAGCTTTAAATAAGTATCTAAAATGACATCGATCATTGGTGCCGTGATCCGTCCAATTAGTCGTGCGACTGGCGCGTCCACACATTGGTAATAGCACAATTATTGCATGTATGGCCGACATTACATTAGGCTGGTGCTCGTTCAATATTCAGTAACCGACGTGAGATGAACTCTCGCTCGTGAGTTTATCATCGCCCTGTCACTCCACTGTTATTTATGGACCAGTAAACTTGGAAATATATTTTCCTCGGCGGCGGCCGCGCGTCCATTTCAGGTTAAGCCCCTTGGGCCAGGGCACTAGACAAGTCGAGTGTCATAAATTTGAAAACTGTTTCGTGAAAACGAAAAAATGAAACAAATATTTGACGTTCACTCTGGACCGATCTTCGATATGGCGCGCGTACAGCCCGCCATGAATTTACGACTATTTACAGGAGAATCGAGTTAAACGCGCACATAAACCCAACGAAATTGCCTATGAATATGAACATTGCACTGTATAGTAAGAATGTATTTCATATAATATTATGTTCGTGAATGGGCTATGAATATAAACAGACACGATTGAATTTTCGAAATTAAGTTCGTACTCAAATAATCTTTCTTAGGATTCTGTACCCGAATGGCGACCAATGGAACCCTATTACTAGGCCCCCGATGTCCGTCCGTTCGTCCATCCGTCTGTCTTTCAGCGGGCTGTATCTCAAAAACCGTAATATGTAGACAGTTGAAATTTTCACAGAGTGTGTAATTCTATTGCCACTATAATGACAAATAATACAAGAAACTCGTACTTGGCCGGTTTAGTCATAGTTAGTTTTGGTCATATTCTGACACAAACAGCAGGTCAGCATATTTAGAAAGATTTGTTATCACACCTATGATGAGAACCATATCTCAGGCTCTGCCATGACGTCTTAAAAAACATCATGATCCGTAAGAGCTATACAGGAATAGCACTATCTTTTTTTCGCGACGGAATCAATTTGTCATTTATTTATTTAACACCTTACGCACACAAATGTACAGAGGCGGACTTAATGCCACAAGCATTCTCTACCAGTCAATCTTTGAGTGATGCAGAGAATAGTGGTAGGTGCAATATGGAGAATAAAAAGCGATTGACATTTACTCAAATAAAATCAAATAGTTTACATGTATAAACTATAAATACAATATAAATATATAATAAATAATCAAATTAACAAGTTAAATACGTCCGCAATTAGTACAAATAGGTAATTGGAAAACATAAGCGCTGTGATAATACTACTGCCAACTTTTTACGAATGTGTTCGCGAACTTTAACTTTGAAGGTTAATCGGTTGGTGACCATCCTGATTTCCTGGGGTAGCTTATTCTACAGAGAAATGGACTAAACGAAGACAGATTAGTCAATAAAGTCAGTACGGTAAGTAGGACATAATATAAAAAGGCGGTTATGTGATGAGCGTAGATTTCGATTATAGTTGGCGCAAATATATTGAAAGTAAGGAGCTAAATAACTGGGGGAGTTGGAAGAGTCGAAAAATGAAAACAAGTTAGTTACACCCCTTTGCTATCTGCACTCGCGTATGAGCAACCACTTTTAAAGCAACCGATGCGCAGAGACGATCATATTTGCGCAGATTGAAAACAAATTGAATGCAGTAATATAGAAGGCGGTCAAGTTTGTTGAGGAGATCTGCATTCAGGTTATACATAAAAGCACAAGTCGCCATAATCGATGATGGGAAAAATTTGGGTTTGTACAAGCATTGTCTTCGTTTTTAGTGGCAAAATTTGTATTCAAACTGTACATGGCCCGCAGCGGCAGCGTTCCAATAACCTTCTTACTGACACTAGTGACTTGAGTACCTACGCTAGTTAAGGGTACTGTCGATACGCACACCTAGATCCTTCACGCCAGTGCTGAATGGGACGACCTTACTGTCGAACAGAACAGGTGGCGAAGCTGTTTCATCCACTTTAGCGATGCTTCGAAAACTTCCAATAATATTCTATTCTAAGACACTTAAACATCATGTTATCATCATCAACACAGTTATGATATGGAAGCCATATAACAACTATTCGTTGGTTCAGCCAACGAATGCTATGTTCTTTAGTACTTTACAAAATAAATTTGAATAAAGTGTTTTTAAATATTATAGTGAGTTGTGTGTTCAGCGACGTGACTCAAAAGAGGTTATCTACATATTAAAGTTCCTTAAGGACACTCCAGAACCAACAACTATAACTGAGTGTAAATATTCATTTCAGTTCTACTTTTAATAACAATTCTGAAACTGCACTGAATATTTTTACAGGATTTTTAATTGCTTGCAATATTTACAGTTATTTTAAGTTTTTGTGATTTTATTAACATACCGAAACACTATACTAATGAAAATAAAAATAAGCTCCATGTAAAACTTTAAATAAAACCAAATTGGTACTTTGATACCCTCATCGCTTTCAAACAGAATGAATGATTGATTATGTTTCGAATACGAAAAACTACAAAATTATTATTATTTCTATCGAAATCATTTTTGCCTGAAACCACGCAATGTAATAATATGATAGTGTGTCTATTTTTGTCGAATTATTAGGTGTAATTTTACAAAATTGATTTTTGGCGAGGAAGTTTAAAACTACCGCACGGTAACGTATAGTGATATGGCTGTAATAGTCGTGTGGCAAACATACATATATAATTTCGTTCAGCCGGTGGTAACCTTTTGAACGCCAGAGCATAAACGCATCGGCGTACCCCCGACGCCAAGCCACAAATTCGCTGTACTTTTTGTGACAATTGGCGTACAGGGCACGCGCTTGCTTGGTCTATGTGACAATGGCGTTCAGAAAGTTAAGATGTGATTGATTTATCCCATCTATACTAGATTTGGCTTCCAGTTTAACCGGATCCGCACTACCACGCTCCGCATCAATAGACAGATACAGTCCGCAACTCCGCTCCGCATTACGCTGCCTCGCTCCGTGTCAATGGACAGGCAGCCTTACGGAACTCCCGAGACACAGAGGAGTCAGATCCACGAACCGACCTCAGCAAGGTTGACCCGTGCGGCTATTGATCATTTAGCCAATGTGATTGATAAACAAATATCCAAATAAAACATCCAAACGTCCAAAGTCTATCGTTAGTCTAGCAAAAACTCTAAAATGGTTCGACCGATTGTAATTTAATTTTTAGAGGAGTTTTAGTAATAGAAATAGTAATCTTCTTATCTAAACATCCAAATAAAACATCAAAACTTTCATATCTTCTGTCTGTAGGTAGTATATGCGTTAGTCTAGCAAAAACTCGAAAATGGTTCGACCGATTATTATTTAATTTTTGGGAGAGTGTTAGTAATAGAAATAGTAATCTACCTATCTATATATAAAAATCCATTGCTGTGCGTTAGTCTTGCCAAAACTCGAAAATGTCTCGATCGATTTGTTTTTTTTGTTTGTTCGCTGGTTGTATTACACCAGTTGTATTACACAACTGGTGTAATACAACTCTTAGGAAAAAAAATTGACATCTAGTTTATAGTATGTAGTAGTAGGAAGTTTAATATGATTAGTGGGGTAGGTACAAGTCACTGGCCCCATAACCTATGAACGGAGCCC
Source organism: Mamestra configurata (assembly GCA_002192655.3). Lineage (NCBI taxonomy): Eukaryota > Metazoa > Arthropoda > Insecta > Lepidoptera > Noctuidae > Mamestra > Mamestra configurata. Next base: position 15,885 of record NDFZ01004316.1, read on the forward strand.
CGTAAATATAGTTTATCTTGACTCATCAGTGAGTATAGGGATTGTTCCCAAACGATGGCGTACTAAAATAATTTTAACGACACTTTGATTACTTTTATCGCAAGTTCTCGCTTGAGTTGTCACGTTTTCGAACCATTAGTTTTATGCGAATTATTGCAAAGGAATTGCTTATTTATTATCAGCGGTGGGAAGGGTACGGGTTATTTATCGCGACCTATTTTGGGTAACCGAGGAGAAAATTTGTCTGTTATCGGCTTCTGGACATCTTAGGTCAACGTTATTTGTGTTGTGGAAGTGTCGAATTCATCATTCTTGGTGCTCGGTTTATTGGGTTTGTAATAGAGTTATTGTGGACATTCAAAGTCATTTTTTCACGGGACGTGTGAGTAATGTGCGTTGTGGAGTTTAGTTTTTGAGTTTTTCTCTCTCTCTCTGTCTCTGGTCGGCCCTTCATGGCTGAAGATCGTGGTCATGGTGGGAAGCAGTCGGAGTCTGGAATGGATTAATTGTGTCCAGTTGGTTCCATCAGCGGCAATATTAGCGACTGTATATAATTTCGATGGTTGTATCTTTGAGCTGGTCAGGCTACCTCTGGGAGTCATTCAAGTGCTTGTTTGCCAAGCCAGTGATGAAGTTGTATTGTGAGCCTTTAGTTATGTATACTTTATTATATATACTCAACTTCAAACCAAACAAATAAGCGCAAACAGACAGATTTTCGTATTAATAATACCAGTAGATATCTTTACAAATTCTTCAAAGGTACACAGTTCCTATTCAGCCTCAAAAAATCCACCCAAATTAACAAAAAAGGAGACACGAATAAAAACCACATTCGGAAACGGAATTGACAAGACGACACCTCTATAGCATGTGTCACAAACATTCCCACATAAACTGTTTTTAGCCGTAAAGCTAAGAAATAACCTTTCAAGAAGACTAACTGGGTATGATGTCCTACAGAAAGTACAAAACAAGAACGTGATCGGCCTTCCTTCGGTCCCGAGGTCGCAGAGTAGGTAGGTATAGAAGGCCAGCTCCCTACAACGGCCGAAAAGAGCACACGCATGCTAAGGCTTTGTCCAGATTCCACGCCTCATAGAGTCATCATCATCATATCAGCCCAAAGACGTCCACTGCTGGAAATAGGCCAAAGAGGGGGGGTGCCATAATCGCCACGCTTGGCAGGTGGGTTGGAAATCACAGTGTAGCTGTTGAAATGTGCAGAGAATGCTGCTGCCCATTCTCTGGTGAGTCCCTTGGTCGCCTCTTACGACACCCATGGGAAGTGTTGGGATCCTCATGAACTGTCGTTAAGTAAATGTGTTTTCTTTCTTACCTAGTTTCATTATTTTATTCACATTTACTACAGAGTGAACGCCTGGTGACTAGGGCAGGTAAAGGTGCGACATTAAGTGGCATTGCGAGATGTGATCGGGCAGTACTACTCGTGTTTCCTCAGGGAAAACATTAGTCGATTAGTCACTTATTTGTTTAAAACTGGTATGTTGTGTCCACCTTAGCATCTGCGCAAAGGGCCTTTTCTGGATGGTAATTCACCAAATGACGCCTTTCGCTAAGGGAGTGACATACTCTTACTTACTAAAATCCACTCAGGTACCTCTTTCGAACGTATCCGCAACCCTGCAAGCGGCCTAAGGCGCGTACATACTTTTATTGTGCGTACAGAGAATTGGAATTTCCTGCCAGTTTCTGTGTTTGCTGATAGCTACAACCAGGGGTTTTTTAAGTCGGAGTGAATAGGTTACTTTTCATCGTCGACAACATCATCGCTTACCATCAGGTAAGATTGATGTCGAATGCGAGAAAATCAATTTTTTTTTAATCTTTACAAGTGCAAGTATGACTCGCGCACTGAGGGCTCCGTACAAATCGTACAAGTTCGTCTATTTAGGGAATCGATTCTCAATTTTTTCGAGTAAACATAACCTACTTAAGTGTATAACAATAAAAGCACTCTCATTATTCTGTCAAAAATATAAGTAGGTAAGATTGAAGGACAAACTACATTTTCAGTTTTACCATAGATATTATGTACGTCGGCCATTTGCATTTGCTTTCGCAAAAATTATGCCTGCATGCATGCAGTCATATTTTTATTGCGTTGACTTAGCTTAATTTTTTCAGAGCTCCAAGGAGCCACAAACTAACGTATTTGATATTAATTTCAACATGATACCTCCACGCGATCCTGAGAAAAAGCGTCGTGACAGACCGATAGACGGACAACGAAGTGAGCCTGTAAGGATTCCGTTTTTTCCTTTTGAGGTACGGAACCCTTTAACACGGTGATCTCAAACTGTCATAAACAAAATGCCACTCGCTCGCTGTACGAGAAACGTAGACCCATCTTTCGTACAGCGAGTATTTGTGTGCGTATGTTTTCGCGAGTTGTACGAAACCAACCTTCTGCACCTATTTACCAAGTTCCATAGTTACCAACTCGAAACATGTCCGAAAGGAAATGTCCTCTTTCTTACCGTTTATTAGTTTTTCCCGGGAAATAAACTCATTGTCATTGGGCGGACGGTAAATGAGGTTTTTCCTTTTAATCTAGTTTTTGGGGAAGCTTTTAGGAAATGATTAGTTTGAAGATCCGGGAAGTATGGGATTGGCTTGTTAGATTTGGTTTGCGTATTTCCTTTTGGGCTTAGAGAATTAGTTGGTTGACATATAAAGATTATTTAGGTAATATATTGCCTCTCATTAAGACCTCTTTTTTTTAATGTTGTTCAGGACTCAAAGTAAATATCTTACATTGAAAATTACATACGTATGAAATAAAAATAACGTTTTAATTTTAACAGCAGCTCTCGAAATTCGGTTTCTTATGGCTTTAATCAAAAGTTTCATACAAAATGGTTTCTAGAAGTAAATTAATTTCGACACAACGCTTTAGCCTTCGTTTAGTTTTCACTTCTATCAGCAGTCCCCAAAGACTGCCCCGCGTGTTTTTTAACTGCTCCGATGGTCTCGCGGTCGCAAGCACGACTGCCGAGCGTGGAGTCCTGAATTCGATTCCAAGGTCGGGCAAAAAGTGATATTTCTCAGTGACAGCCCGAAGTTTGGAACTTGTTGGTGTGACACCCCCATGTGTCGGAAAGCATTTTAAGCCTGTGATCCTGCCCCAGATCTCTCTCCGGTCGTGTCGGGTTGCCGTTCCGTCGAAATATGAGAGTGATGGAAAAGGAAGTGCACCTGTGTTTACGCACACACTTGTGCACTATAATATGTCCCGTGCCAATCACAACCGAGACTAGCGTCTCGGTTGTGATTGGACGCCGTGGCCGAAATCGGTCAGGAGGACTATTATGTATATTAGATTGATTCAAATCCGCCACTCGTCAATTGAAAGGTTCATTAGAAAACCAGCGTCAGATAGCATCAGTTGGTCTTACATATTGCTGAAATGGACCTTTTTAGTGCAGCCGTGAGACACACACTTAGTTTTTATCTAAATTTTCTGTTATTTCTATGTACCGTGCGTGTTTCACGTAAGTGCTAAATCAATATTATTCTTTCTTTCTTTCTTACTAAGTCGTCTTGCCACTTTTTCCTGGGCCGGCCCCAACGTCTCCATCCACTCTAAGGCACCCTACTTCGTGGAGACTGTTGCTCGGTCAATATGCATGAGGCTGACGTGAAAAAGCTGATATGCGTATGACAATTCAGAAAATGTATTTAGCATTCGTTAAAAAAAAGGCCTACTTAGTAAACTTCCAAATGAACAGATTCCAAAAATAAACCAAGGAACCTTATCTTATATATGGTAAACCATAGCAATCGAAACGCCATCACATTCTCAAGCCATGCGAAGACCGATAACACTTCTTCCATCTCAGGTCTACAATAATAGCTTTCAATTTGCTTCAAATGAACGTAGGTGTCACACACGTGTACACTGGGTTCAGGGGTTGGTGACGTAATTGTACCCGTATCTATAGCATAGTAGCTAGGGAGGTAGTGTAAAATATCGTTTACACATAATTTAGCTCGTATCGTTTAAAATGGGCATCGTTGTTTGATATTATCCTTGGCAGCTTTATAATATTACTAGCATTTGCCCGCAACTTCGTACGCGCACATCCCGATTTAGTGATCTAAAACCATCTTCGTATTATTGCCTTTCTGGGTTCGATTCCCACCCAGGACAAATCTTTGTGTGATGAGCATGATCATTTGTTCTGTATCTGGGTGTAATTTGTGTATAATATGTATGTATTTAGAAATATATAAGTATGTTTATCAGTTGTCTGGTTGCCATAGTACAGGCTCTGCCTAGTTTGGGATCGGATGACCGTGTGTGAGTTGTCCCAGGATATATTATTGTTATTATATTTCTAATGAAACCGGTGCACATCGGTTGGATGGTTTCAAAGACTATAACGGATATAGATAGAAACAATTTGTGTGTTATATACATGTATGTCTGTATGTGTATGTAGTCGTTTGTGGTGCGGGTCCCAACTCATCAGCTCGAGATGTTCCTCAAAGAAGAGTTTTGGCCGAAGGGTGTTGTGTATTGATGTTTCCGCGGCCAGCTGCGCGACACCAGTCAACGAAATACGACGCCGTAATTTCGTGTGTAATAGTTAAATAAGGTTTATTAATATGTATGTATTTGTTTATTATTTTTTAAGATTATTTTGTGTTTTGTGTCTATGGGCCTCAGTAGCCTGATAATAAAATGATTATTATTATTATATATATATAGATTTTTCCCGACTACGGTCGGCTTCCAGTCAAATCGGATTCAGCTGAATACCAGTATTTTATGTGGAGCGGCTGCCTACCAGACCTCCAAAACCCATTTACTGGGTAATGCGGTACTTCTTGGCAAGACTGATGTCAGATTTTCTGGCTTCGGACAATCCGTGACGACTGCTAGACGAAAGATCTACAAATGACAGCCCGGGCCCACGGCTTAACGTGCTTTCCGAGGCACGGAAGAAACTCGGTAGTTTATTTCGTGCCTCGGAAAGCACGTTAATACCAAACGTCACAAGCGCACCACACTATTCCCAGCAACTCCCAGGGATTGGTGTGGCGTGTTTGTTAAAAAAAATCCTTCACGAATAACTTTATTTAGCGCGGGTGTTTAGAGATGACACTTCTTCAAATCCTGTAAATACAATGTCAAGATACGAGGGTTGTGGTGATGGTGAGCCACAGTCAACAATGGAGATGAACAGAAAAAGCCGAATATAAGCTCAACGAGTCCCGTAGAAGTTCCTGCTTTGTTTTACGAAACTTTCGATATGAACAAACAGGGACTTTCAAGACCACAGGGAATTTTTAACCGCAAATTCTATGAGAGGTCCAATGCAGGCGGCAGACAATGCGGGTGGGTGGTTGAGTGAGATAACTATGATAAATGATTGTTTTGACGCACCAGCCCGTCTATACGATCGATTGTTTCGATAAAAATGTTCACTTCATAAATCACATCCTAGTTTAACCTCACATATAATATGTAGCTATTTGATTAATATTCAGCCGAGGGGGCAAGAGATTGCACTTTAATTTATATTTAGGAGAAGTTTGACTGATAGATGATGCCTTGTAAAATAATAATGTGGAACTAGTGATAACGAATTCAACATTAGTTCCATTATTTTTAGAATTTAGAAAAATGGAACTAGTGATTTAAAAAAAAACATCAATAGTTCCATCATGAAACTGTCTGAGATGAGCCTTTTGAAAGAGCGATAGTTTCTGGCAGCAATCTTTTAACTGCTACTACCCAATTGTACCGTGAAGGTTGTTGTTGGGACTCTAAAATATTTGCCAAAAACTAGGACCAAATCAAAAGTTGATAAGAATTTTTTTTTGAGGTCGTTGTGCAACTATTTGTACGTACTCGATTGCGTTCACTCGTGTCAAATTTCACATTAAAAACTGATTTCCGTTATTGCCACCAGACAGTGCTTATTCAGTTTTAGTACAGACGCCAGCACATCAAGCTACCCGAAACTGTCAAATTTTCCCAATCAATCTTGAACCTAATACTCTAGCGATAAAGTTAAAAATCTATTCAAGAAATTTGATAGATTGTTGTAGTTTGATATATTGGCGTCTGTAAAAATTTAAATTTAAGTACGTAAGCGCGGTCAGGAACGTTTAAAAGCTCGCACAAGGGACAGTTTCGATTGCTTTAATTAGTATGTCCTTATCTATACATATAAAAGCGAAAGGTCAGTCATTCATTCACGTACTGATTAAACACGAAGTCTCGAAAACTAGGTACTTAACTTAAAAATATGAAATTTATCATGTAGGTACAGTATAAGCAGGAGACGTCACCAAAGAAAGGATTTTAGGAAGCTCCCGCCGTAAAGGGGTGAAATAGGGTGTTGAAGTTTATTTTTCAAATAAACTTCAGCACCCTATTTCACCTCTTTCTTTTGCCTTAGGTTTATAAACTTGAAACTTGATACGAATACGGACCTAAATGTAAGTAAGTGTCATCATTCGCTTTTCAAAACTACCCCAAAAGGACGGTTCAGGGGGTGTTCAAGTTCGTAAAGAAAATATTATTCTTTAAGCCAATGTACTTGAAACTCGGTACGACCTAAGTGAATTATAAAGTTTGTCATCATTCGTTTTTCAAAACTACCCCCAAAAAACGATTTAGGGGGTGTTCAAGTTTGTATGGAAGAATCTTATTCCCTGGGTTTATAAACTTGAAACTTGGCGTGAATACTGACCAAAACGAATAATAAATAATATCATAATTCATTTTTCAATTTTCAATTTTGTATAGAAAAATCTCAACGCTTGGCCCAGAAAAGTTAAAACTCGGTTTAACAATGTTGATAAAAAATGAGAAATACGTGTTTCAGGATTTTTCTAAAATCAACCACAGCCTGGCTAATTCATGAAAATCTTTGAGATTTATTTTCCAAAACTACCCTTTGAAGTGGGCAGAAGGGCGTTGAATTTCGTAGAATATCTACTTAATCCGTGCTAGTTCGGTAGACTCGTCTATTGTTCATTCACTGTCTACATCGCCATGTTTTATCCTTAGCCAAAGTTGACTAGACTCGACTTTCACAGTTTTGTGCCAAAATTGAAGAAACGACACCGTCTTTCCACTTGAGGTAGATACAAAAGTAATAACTTTGCATCCCACTCGCTGCGGTTCTTTTTTACGATTTGACGTTAACGTCAATTTTAGAAAATGTATTTCAACATCGAGATGTAAAGTATAGAAGCGAGTTTCAAATTACGGACTGTTCTCAAATTACTTTTGGTGAAAAATATGTTTTATTAAAAAAAAAAAGCGGGCATTGCTTCCATAATAAAATGCAGTACAAATCTCACAAGAGCATTTTCCAAGAAATATTTTCATATTATATTTTATTAACATAAAATAGACACGCACGTATAAGTACGTTCCAAAACTTCACACATCGCTGTAGGGATTTTCATTATATTTGGTTCAAGTTCCAAAATTACAAGTCAAAATAATTTCAACCATATTAAGTTTGCACTTGATAACACTTAATAAGGCTTGTTGCACACGTACCACAACTACACCACACCGTCGCGACAAAAGGTGGTCAAGCTGTGGTTATGTGTGAATAGTGTCGCTGCGGCTTCTTGCGGTTGCGTTGTGGTACCTACAAAATGTGGATGTGTTTGTGTTGTGGCCGGCCGGTAGTTAGTGGTGTCGCTGGTGGTTGCGTTGTGTTTGCGACATGGCTGCGATGTGGTCGGTATCACACACGCGGTCGATAATGGCGATAAAATGTGGTCCGTGTGAATGTAGGTAACTATTAATTTTCATACAAATTAGCGCCCGCCCACGTGTTGTGGTTGTGGTTGTGATATGTGTGAAACAAGCCTTAGTCTTACCTCTATATATTTGTAAGGTGATACCTAGCTAGGTTGTAACATATACCTGTTATAGAACAGGTTTAACTGTGTTTCTATGCTTGTAAAAAGCACATAGAAAGGGTAATCTCTGAAAATACTGACCCGATTACGAAAATAATCTAAATAAAATAATTAATCATTGCCTGAACAAATAAAAAAATAAATAAAATAAAATTTCGCACCCTTTAGCAACAAACACTCCTGAACTTCTTATCTTTAAAATAAAATAAAAAACTTTTATAAATTATTAATTAGAACTATTTTTTTTTATTAATTTTAAGTTTTATTTTTTAATCATTCAGGAAACATCCTATTGCTGCAATAGGCTTTTAATCCCGAAAAATGCATGGTTGCTGTCTGAACAAAGCCGCCGGAAAAATCGTGTTTTAATAAACACCGACTGCGCAAAATATTCACTCATGCGATTTCTTAATAAATCCGCTTCGAAATTATTTTTGCTGCGACAAAGTGTCCACGTTCTGGCAAGTGCAATTTTGACTCAAAACTTGCGATTTCACCAGAGAAATGTATGCCATATAAAAGTAATAATTTTGCTAATCCAGCCCATGGTCTGCCTGTGTGCTAAATTTCATTCAAATACGTTCAGCCGTTGAGACATACTTGTAATTCAAATGTACAGTCATACATATTACTAACTTCTGCCAGCTAATGCGCCCGCGTCAAAGTCTAAAATTATCTTTATGTGTATATTTCTTATGTGCGTGTGTATGTGATTGAAGTCCTCCTAAACGGCTGGACCGATTTTGTTGTTTTTTTTGTGTGTATTCCAGTGGATTCGAGAATGGTTTAAATTCACAATTATTAAAAAAAACAGGTTCCGGTAGGTGTTTTTGCAATCGATTTTTATAATTTTACGGACAGGACAACATCTGTCAGAACCGCTAGTATAAGTATAAAAACTAAGTATAGTAATTATGTCCATTTCCAGGAAATGGTCTAACCATGCGCCAAGTTTCATTCAAATCCATTTAGACGTTAAGACGTGAAAAGGAGACAGACAGACAGAGTTACTTTCACATTTACAATAATAGTACATGTAGATAAGAATCATTTCGTTTAGAGGTTGTTCCAGAAGTGTGTGGTCAGATTTAAGGGTGGTGGTATCTGCTTTACAATTTGATGAAATTGTATTATTTTGATATTATTTATTTACTGCTCTATAGCAGCTACAGAAAACGACCAAGCAATTATGGAACACACTGTATGTATCTAGTTCCGTCAACGCAAAAAGAAATAAAATAAAAAAACAGATCTCACACCTAAAATCAATCCTATTCTAGTGCTCAAGATAAGATATGAACCCTAACTCACTTAAGCTTTTACGTGAAACATAATAAGGTAATCGAGTACTCCCAAATCAACCGAAGCAGTTAGATGCTGCAGGTTGGCTATAAACGTCGAATCAGGGTGATATAGGGCCGACAAACGACGCCAGTACTCGATTTATTAAGAACAAAGAAACGATTTTCGCCTACTTTTCTTTTGTGGGGGAGTCGACTACAGTCTCAGTCTATTACCGAGCCATTCATTCGCTCAAATGAGCCGCTTAATTTATCGCTCTTTATTACAAATAATCTGTTTTAAAGTTACAAAGGCTTTTCGAATGCAGCGGAGGTTCGTTCCGCTTTTAGATGTTTTTTTTTTCTGTGATGTGTCTGTTCGTCGAAATGAGTACAGAGGAGCTCGTGGTTTAATAATCGGGTTGATCTTCAAGTTTAAGCCAAGTTTGCTGAGGTTGGTCCGAGGATGGGTGCTCAACCAAAACATATCGAGACTTCTTCGTGTCTCGGAAAGCACGTTAAGCTTACGGTCTCGGTGTCATTTGTAGATCTTTGACTGTCGTTAGTACGAGGAGTTTCGTGTTACCAAGGCCTAGAAACTGAGTTGAAGGGTTATATACGCAGTCGGTCGGGGCTGCCTTGAAGCGGCTTTTGCCCAATCTCCGGGAGCACGGGATTACCGCACGGTCTCCGGCGAGAAGTCGAGATTGCTGCCATTACCTCTGGAGGCGAGAGTCCTGCACGTTTACGCGTGGGGCGTGGAGGCGCTACACCGGGACAAAACTCTTTAGAGTCACCGCGGCCCTGGAACGCAAAGGGCAAATGCTCAGGAACTCCCTGCCACTTCGCTCAGAGTGGCAGGAGTTGTTTGATGATTTCCAATCATTAATTTGAGAAAACAATGCAATCGGTTCTAAAATATTTACTAAAGCCATATAACTTTACTGCAATTTCTTTAGAATTGGCGATCGCCAAACGATAACGGTAAATACCTATGCTATTTGTTTCCGTAGAAATCCCCATACGACACCTTCTGACTGAGAGTGTAGAAGGATCAAGAATCAGCTGAAACCTCACAATGACAGTTCTGAGCGCATTTACCTAGTCTTAGGCTCTCGGACCACTTGCGAGCATACCAATATCAGCCTTTGAGATTTTGCAGAGTGACAGACCTAAATACGCAGAAGTACGTTCTCGTGCTTCTAAAGATGTTGCAGAAACGTGCGAAGTGAAAATGTTTTTATTTTAGAGCGTTTTCTGAAACAAAGCGACTAAGCTTTTTATTTGGAACAAAAGTTAATTGACTTTCCCCCGGAATTTCAATGTTGTGCTGACGGTATGTGTGATAGTGACGAGCATAAATTGTTATTAAATGACATGTATGACAAAATAATCAGTATTTTGACAGGGGCTGCAAAGGCTAGCTATTATGTGCCTAAACGTAACAAGCATAGGTATGTTACTGGCTGGAACCGTTATGTCAGTGACGCTCACAGGAGGGCACGATCTTGCTTTCAGACGTGGGTGTTGGCTGGGAGACCAAGGTCTGGGAATCAGTATATTGAGATGTGTGAATCTAGAAAAATATTTAAATCGAAATTGGCTTTTTGTCAGAAAAATGAATCACAGATAAAAATGGACATTATAGCAGAAAATCATATCAATAAAGACTTTAGTAGTTTTTGGAAAAACACTAAAAAGCTAAACACAAGGTCGGGCCTTCCTGCTAGCGTTGGTGGTAATCATGACGCCCATGATATAGCTTGTGCATTCCAGCGGCATTTCAGGGTTGAGTCCCCGCTTGGGCCTGCGTCTGGGGTGCCCGCTGCTGAGAACCACCTCACCGCACTTAATGTCAGATTTTCTGCGAAGACTGTTGCTACGGTTATTAATAAAATGGTGAGGGGCAAGTCTCCCGGCCACGATGATCTCAGCATCGAGCACCTAAAGTATGCGGGAATACACCTGCCTCGAGTTCTATCGATGTTCTTTAACCTCTGTATTAGTCACAGTTACTTACCCCAGAGCCTTATGTACACCACAGTGGTACCGATCGTAAAGAATAAAACAGGTGACTCATCGGATCTGTCAAATTATAGACCCATCTCTCTAGCTACTGTTATAGCAAAGGTGCTGGACAGTTTGCTTGACAAGCAGTTGGAAAAGCATCTTCAGTTGCATGATGCCCAGTTTGGGTTCAGACCGGAACTTTCGACTGAGACTGCTATCCTCTGCCTCAAGCAGACTGTTCAGTACTACACTAGTCGGGGCACACCTGTCTATGCATGTTACCTAGATTTATCAAAAGCCTTCGACTTGGTGTGCTATGACAAGCTGTGGCAGAAGCTGGAGAGTGACACGGAGGTGCCTCGGGAGGTGATTTCATTGCTTAGGTTCTGGTACGCCAACCAACGCAATAGAGTGCGGTGGGCGGGTGCATATTCAGATGTATACGGTTTGGAATGTGGGGTTAGGCAGGGTGGAATTAGCTCCCCCCACCTCTTTAATTTATACATGAACCGGCTCATCGGTGAGCTCAGTGACACTGGTATTGGTTGTTCCATAGACGGAGTAAGTGTTAACAACATAAGTTACGCGGACGATATGGTGTTACTGAGCCCATCGATTGCAGCGTTACGGAAGTTGGTGTGCATCTGCCAATCGTACGCGGAAGCCCATGGGCTCAGATACAACGCGAATAAGAGTGAGTTCATGTTGTTCAAGTCAGGAAGCAAAGGCTACTCCCATGTTCCTCATGTAACTCTATGCGGCTTGCGTTTAAAAAAGGTAAGTGCCTTTAAGTATCTGGGTCACTGGGTGACCGAAGACCTGAGTGACAATA
>NDFZ01004316.1:29056-71087 GCA_002192655.3 Mamestra configurata
AAAAAAAAACAATAATAAACATCAAAATTGATAAAATAGAAATTATTAAAAAAATCATGTCAGAAATTCAAATAAAATATATACCTATATCTAATTAAAAAAATAATAAAAAAAAATCAATTAAGCAACAATATTATCATAAAATAAAATCTGATCCATATTAAAAATTCAGTCATTCAGTCATTGGATATCATTAAAAATAAAATAAAATAAAATATTTTGTGTAGTAATAAAAGGTAAGAATAAAAATTAAACTATGACTCGCAAATCAACCATTTAGTAACAGCGAGGTGGCAACTGGAGTGGAGATCAAAAAGCAGATGTGGTACATCGAGTATGCTCATTTTGTTTTTGGTGTTGAAGCAGAAACTCCTTCAGCTTTACCTTAAAAGTTAGTCCACTTCCACAGTATTTTATGGGTGGAGGAATATTGTTCCAACATTTAGTCGCCGCGTACCGGAAACTACCTAGCTAACTAATTAAATAAAAATAAAAAAAGATATTTAAATGGGGCTCCCATACAACAAACGTGTTTTTTTTATATAGTTAATGGTACGGTACCCTTCTTGCACGAGTTCTACTCGCACTTGGCCGGTTTTTTACTACGTCACAAAAGAAAAAAATGTGTCTATAGTTTTTTGGAACCTATCTGACGAACTAGTTAGATTTTTTAGTCAAATACCCTATTGAGTATGAACGTGCCAAGCCCTGACTTAATGCCAAAGTTTAACAGATTTTCAGAATAAAGTAGAGTTTGACAAATTCAACTACAAATTCAGAAATCAAGGGGTGAGTGTCTTTCTCTCTCTCTCTCTTAAGTGTGTGTGTTTAAAACTTAGGAAAAAAATGTTTATGCATGATTAGCAAAAACTTAAACAATTTTAGTTTTTGTTTATCATGCATAAACATTTTTTTCAGGGTATTCCAGAAGTGCGTGATCATATTTAAGGGTCCTGCTGTACAATTAAGAAAAAATATAAAAATAAAAGCATATTGACTTTTTTCAAAAAACCTGACCGCAAGAAACGACTAAAAAGTAAAAAAAAAACAATTTTCACGTTGTGAGATGGAGTTAGTGGTGTTTACTTTAGTTCAATCACGGATTCGATACCACCGATGCCACCGACTGCGTCAGGCTGCTTGAAAAGTGATTATTTTTGAAAATTTTAGTCGTATTTCGAGATCGTTTTTTTTTAAAAGGTTATGTATCTTTAATCTATAGCAGCTACAGACAACCATCCTTACGTAATACGACCATGGAAAAAAATAGTTTAATTCAAATAATATCTTGATATCATTTATTAAATCACTATGATATCTTGATATCATTGTGGTTTATGATCGCACCTTTTCTTTATAAGAAGTTAGGCTCTTTTGCCTTGCAATGGGACAGAGAAAATTAAAGATCGCAATAGCTTTTCTACTCTTATTAAGTACATAAATATTCCACATTTAACTTAATGCATGTAAAATAGCATACAAATCAGCAACGAATAGCGGAATTATGCACAATACGAATTTGTACGATATTTTTCACACACATTCATCATTTAAAAGTAAAAAAGAGCTGCAATCGTCCACGTCGCGCCTTTATAACACCAACGCTTTGTAAATATTTGAATACACTATTCGACTCGTAAACAGCCTGTTATGGTGAATAAATCTTTTTTATTTAACATAAAAATATGTTCAACACTGACAACCCCACCGTTCTTCATTGCACAACACCCACACTTCATTCTCCTTAGTTTGAAAAATGTAATCCAATAGGGTTGTCACCGCAGTTTGTTCTTCAAGTCCGTTTAACGAGTAACAGATACCAAGCAAAGTATTGAGAAGTGGGAACATCGCCTCATTAACTCGCATATTCACTTTCATCGTAGTTTTTCAAGCTGCTAATGAGGATAAAAGGCAAAGATAAACTTTGCATGATCCTTATAATTGTTTTGTCAAACGTTAGCTCGAGGAGCTCGTGGTTAAATAATGTTATTAACAGCCACACCGGTCGATCTTCAAAGCAAAGTAACGTTCGCAGAGTTCAATCTATGGATGGGTGACCAATGACCATCCATTTCATACCGTGACTCCTACGTGCCTTGGACAATACGTTAAACCGTTGGTCAATATAGAATCGTTGCATAACTTTGCTTTTGCTAAAAAAGAACAGCCGAACAAGTCGATCTTCAAGCAACGCTTGCCGAGGTTGTTCTGTGGATGGGTCCCAACTTAACATATCGAGATTCCTCCATGCCTCGAAAAGCACGTTAAGTTGTTTGTCTCTGTTATCATTTGTAGATCTTTGACAGACGTTACGGGTAGTCGGCAGACAAAAATCTGACAGCAGTCTTGCCTAAATGTTTCTTGCTACCCAGTTATTTGGTTGTGAAGGTCCGAAAGGCATTCGTTCCATGTAAAATACATATACCTATATACACAAGTGCACTCCTCTTTCAATATATATTCTCCTCTCACATTCCGATGGGACAGCAAACCGACACGACCGGAGAGAGATCTGACGCAGGGCGTTGGCCGTTGGGCTTAACGTGCTTTCCAAACTCCGAGCTGTCACAGAGAAATTCCTATTGGAAAAACCCAATAACAGTTTTTGCCCCACCTTGGAATCGAACCCAGGACTCCACTCTCGGCAGTCGCGCTTGCAACCGCGAGACCAAAACAGCGAACTATTAGAACGCTCCACCCAGAGCGGAAGAAGTCATTTGATAATTTCCCATCCTTAAAAAACTACTATTAAAAAACGGACTATTAGAACGAGCACAAATCATTTGAATGACAAATGAGTTACAGTCTAGTTATGAATTAAGTGCAAAACGGTCAGTCATTCTCAAATTAACCCCGCCAAACACGGCTTAAACCTGCAGTTCAATTAAGACTCAACTTCACAATTTAACTCCTCATTAAACACTTTGATGACTTAAAGCAAGATTAGGTAACATCAGAAAATATTTTCTTTGACGAACTGTGGAAAAAAATCATAAATAAAGCCTGAAATTTAAGATCAAAGTTACTCTCTGCCAAAGATAAAACGATCAAAATAATTTAGATATAGCTTTGATGTCTCGGTTTACTCAATTTTTTGAAAAAATAATAAACGGTGTGTCTTCTAAGGGTTGACTTCCAATAAAGTAGCTGGGAGGTAATAAATTACAGATCATCTTTATTTGATGATCATCATATCGGCTTGTGAATTAGGTACGATATTTTGCTGGAAATTGTTTTTATTTAAGTAGTATGAACGGATTTAGGCACAGTGTAAACATATAGTATGGGTGAACCACTCCAGTCATTCCTTTTCAGGGTTCTGTACTCGAGAGGTAGTAAAACGTAGATCTATTTCTAAGCATCCGCTATTAGCGAGGTGTATCCAATGTTTAAAAAGAAAGAAAGAAAATTGCATTTATTGGCACAATAATAAAAAAAAACACCTTCCAAATAAAAACAATATAGCAATATTGTGCCAAAAGGGCCTCAGCACAGCATAATGTCAGGTGGCTACAGTAGTTATCACCACCTAATGGTACACCACCACGGCCACCTAGGTATATTCGTTTTATACATCCTCATAATTTCAACCGATACACGTCCTTTGCAGGACATAGACTTTCACCAAATATGGCCACGTCGACTGTTCTTGTGCACCGTACATCAAGTGGGTTCCCGTGGCCTTCACCAGGTCATCGGTCTACCTTGTGGGACGCCTTCCATCGCTGCTTCGTCAGGTTCGCAGTCACCACCTTTCGACGCCATCGACTTTTTGTTTCTGTTTTTTGCCCACTGCCACTTAATATCCAAAGGTTGTCTGGAAGAGATCGCCTTGTGCGATAAGACCGCCCATTGTACAGTTTTTTTTATGTTTGATTGTCCTTATTTTTTATGATTGTTCTTATTATTATGTACCGGGTGAGTTAATAAATATTTTTAAATATTGGTACGACCATCAAACTAACCGGGTCAAATGGCTTGGTGAACTTTCTGACGAGTATGGATTGGAGTGCGGAGTGAGGCAGGGGGGATTATCATCTCCTTCGCTCTTCAACTTGTACGTGAACGGGCTGACACCGGAATAGGATGCTCGATTGATGGTCACTGTATCAACAGTATTAGTTATGCAGATGATATGGTGTTGCTCAGCCCATCAATAGCCGCGCTCAGAAAGCTGTTAGGCATATGTGAGGAGTATGCGAGGGTACACGGTCTCCTGTACAATGTTCAGAAGAGCGAGCTCCTGGTATTTCAAGCCAGGGGTCGTAAACTGGGGGAGGTGGCACCTGTGCTGCTTAATGCTGTCGCTCTTCGAAGAGTGAGTGAATTTAAATACCTCGGCCATGTGGTCAACGAGGATTTAAAAGATGATGGAGATATTGAAAGGGAGAGGAGGGCGATGGCGGTCCGCTGTAACATGTTGGCACGCAGATTTGCGAGGTGTAGTTTTGAGGTAAAAATCACTTTGTTTAAAGCATTCTGCCAAACTCTCTACACCTGCAATCTGTGGGTCAACTACACGCAGCGGGCCATCAACGCTCTCCGAATACAATATAATAACGCGTTCAGGGTGCTGGTGGGGCTCCCGCGCTGCTGTAGTGCGTCTGCGATGTTTGCTCACGCGCACACAGATGGCTTTCACACTGTGCTGCGACGCCGCATCGCTTCGCTGATGTTCCGTACGCGTGGGAGCGCCAACACCATCCTGAACGTTCTCAGCTACAAGCTCGACAGCCCCCTTCTGTGGCACTGGGTTCAAGCACAAGTGCGTGTGCCCGGGGCCCCAGAGGGTNGAGCTGAGCGACACCGGAATAGGATGCTCGATTGATGGTCACTGTATCAACAGTATTAGTTATGCAGATGATATGGTGTTGCTCAGCCCATCAATAGCCGCGCTCAGAAAGCTGTTAGGCATATGTGAGGAGTATGCGAGGGTACACGGTCTCCTGTACAATGTTCAGAAGAGCGAGCTCCTGGTATTTCAAGCCAGGGGTCGTAAACTGGGGGAGGTGGCACCTGTGCTGCTTAATGCTGTCGCTCTTCGAAGAGTGAGTGAATTTAAATACCTCGGCCATGTGGTCAACGAGGATTTAAAAGATGATGGAGATATTGAAAGGGAGAGGAGGGCGATGGCGGTCCGCTGTAACATGTTGGCACGCAGATTTGCGAGGTGTAGTTTTGAGGTAAAAATCACTTTGTTTAAAGCATTCTGCCAAACTCTCTACACCTGCAATCTGTGGGTCAACTACACGCAGCGGGCCATCAACGCTCTCCGAATACAATATAATAACGCGTTCAGGGTGCTGGTGGGGCTCCCGCGCTGCTGTAGTGCGTCTGCGATGTTTGCTCACGCGCACACAGATGGCTTTCACACTGTGCTGCGACGCCGCATCGCTTCGCTGATGTTCCGTACGCGTGGGAGCGCCAACACCATCCTGAACGTTCTCAGCTACAAGCTCGACAGCCCCCTTCTGTGGCACTGGGTTCAAGCACAAGTGCGTGTGCCCGGGGCCCCAGAGGGTAGTAAATATTTAAACTAATTTTTAAATTTAACTAACATAGTTTTTAAGTTGTACTACTAACAATATTATGGGCCTAAAAAAGGTCTGAGATAAAGAGATTTTTTTTTTTTTTTTTTTTTATAAGAAATAAATAAGATGACCGATTCTTCGGGCTTTGTTGGTAACCTAAGTTGACACAGCATACGTTTAATAGATTTAGTCCAAAAGCGTTATACCAATATTAGCATTGTTCTGAGTATTAATAATCTACTTTCTGTTATTGGATAATGAACAGGTGGTTGGCTTAGTGCGACAGTTGAATAATCAAATATGTCCATAACCTACTAATGCGTGAATTATTTCAGTAATAAAACCTTCACTGGCAAATGGATTACCCTTTGGAAATATATTTTGGAGAAGTTGGTATATTTCTATTTAATCTTGATTAGGTTTTAGTACATTTCTTGCTGCTACAAAATCTTTGCAAAACAACAAAAAATACCATACTTACTAGCATGGCAGCAGTAGTCATTAATCTAGACACAGTTATTTACTAAGCGGAAATATACAATGCTATCCTGAAATTGAAATTTTATCTTGTACTTTAGCATTTTTACTATTCATAATCTAAACAGTAGTTCGGGTTCCCACAGATATTAAGGAAAGAGTAATGACCTCTATTACCATGCTAAAACGAATATTATGTAATGAATTTTATAACACCTAGTTACAATTCAACAAAAGTGGAGTAAGTAGAGTCAATCTGCTACGCCCTCGTAGCAGCGTAGCGATAACGTCTGCTACGCCGTAGCAAGTTTACATCATTGACTCAATAGTCTTAGTGCGAGTTTTAATATATGTACAATAATATACATACATACAATACACACTCAATCGTGTTAAAGCATACATCACTTTCTATTGAAACTTGAAAAGTCACGTCTGGAAACAAGATTTTGATACGCGCGGCGGGACCTACCCATAATGGATGTATTTATTGTGCCAGCAATTAATTATTTTAGGTCAAAATAAAATCACTTTAATCAGTGTTTTTATTTTGCTTGGACATCTTTGGTTAGACGTACTGAACTCTGTGTTAAAATTTCTCCATCTATTTTAATGGGACCTTATATAGTCAGATTAACGGACTTTTTATCTATGGCTATCACACGCCGAGCAACCAACCATTCTACACCATTCTGAAAATCCTAGCAGACCAAAACACTTTGATTATAACCCCATCCAATTTGTTCCTAAGGGAATCCTCTCTATCTGCAATTTATACGCAGTTCGACTTGTTTACGTACAAGTTAACATCGCCAAACGATAATTATGTTTTTAAAAGTTCAATTCGCGAACCGCTGCAACTGCGAACTCCGCACTGAATTATAAAACGAAAAAGTTTTTAAAACTACCAACTTTGATCATCAGGATTTCTGTTAATTACTTCATAGCAAATAAAATTGTAAAGCGAGTCTGCGAAAGTATGACTTTAATGAAAACCTGCCATGCTTATTATTTGCTTTCGTTTAGAAATAAAGAGTTTAGTTTTAAATGTAAATATTTTGTACAGGGTTACATCGATCATCGTGCGCAAACTTTACGATAGCAAGGTCATTTAAAATAGTAGACACGTATCTACTTTTTTTTTTGTTTTACCATGTTTCGAACTAAAAATCAAAAGTAAATAATAGTAACAATATTTATTCATACAAGACAACTTTTGGTCCACAGCAGGTGTTAGTAGCACTTAATACTTTAGTTAATTTTATAAATATGACATAGTCTCCGTATGACAAAATATTATCAGTTTAAACTCGAGATTGGATTGAAAATTGAAAATAAGTTAAAACTGACAGTAAATAAAATTGAAGTTATCAATAAATTAAAATGTCAACGAACGAAATCCAATTGAATTAAATTAAAATGGATAAAAACTAATGAAATAAAAAAATGACAATAACTTAGACAACAAGTAAAGTAATCATTGTCACTCCTATCTCCTCTGAAAACTGAAACTGAAAGAATAGTAAGTGTGTTGTAAAAAATATGAAATGTTTTTGTTGATAAACATCAGGGACAGGTTATAGACTCGGATACAAGCAATAATGTCACACGTCCTGGATGATAAAAGGACCGGAAAAAATGGCGATTGCATGGTTCCCTTTAAAGAAGGTATATTTTCCATCGTGGCTACTAGTTGTGAGGACCTGCATTCTATGCCCAGGTCATCAAAAACGTTTTGTAATTCTTATCAACTATCTGGAACTTAGACTAGTGCTGTATTTATAGTGAATGCACGGGATTTTATATTAAGCTCGAAGGCGGTCCACCTTATGGGAGGCCTTCCAACACTGCGTCGTCTGGGAAGCAGTTTTGAACCCATCGACTGAGTAGTAGTCGGTGGGTTTTTTGGCACGACTATCAGAGTTGATAGGTGTGTCTGACAAAAAAGTCTCAATATCCATACGTTTATATGAATTTACGGTAGGTTCTATTAAAATGCAATCCAAGAGATCATAAATAACAGTTTAAGGTAGTGGGTTCGAACCTAAACAGGTATTTTACTGTGTGTTTTTTATTTTGCCACTGTATCTTTTAAAACTGTGAAATATTTTGTAGAAACCGGCATATCCTAGAACTAAAATTCAGAGACATGGGACATCTACCAATCCGAACAAGGGCCGCGTTACAGCTTACTTCCGCTCACAGAAAGGAGGCCTGACCACCAATAGTTGGAACATTATAGGCTGATTATGCAGAAAACACAGGCCTAAAGGCATACAACCAAAACAAACAACTATCACCAATACTCTATAGCCGGAAGCTTAATGAACGTTTCGAAATCCAATATGACACAAACAGATCAAAATTCAAAGGCCTAATCTAGACAGTAGCGTCGATTTACACGGATGCCTTTCTCATCTACCTTTGTGACACAGGCTTAAATTACTGGGCCCAATATTGGCGATACAATATACCCGACATGAGATAATCGATACTGCGAAAGCCGATTTTATACTTAGCCGAATTTACGAGTTTGTGCCGGTCGATACGAACTTCAGTGCATTTTCGTTTCGAGTTAGGCCTCGAAAAACATAAGAAACTCTTTTTAAATGATATTTGGGTGATTATGCGATTTTCTGACGTTAAAGTTAACTCCCGTGTTTAAAAATGTCCAATGGGTAGGAATTTAATCTACGCGACAATAAATGTCAAAAATGGAGGGATATAATAGGATTAGAAATTGAACGTTTTGAAAAATACAGGAGATGGTTTTTTGTCATGCAAAATGATGATACAGTTGAAATTCAATACCAAAATAAAGCGTTATTTTTTTACCTACCCCAACTTTCAACTTTCAAATTATATTTATTATCCATCAATGAATAATTCAGCATAGACGTGATGCAAAAAATAAAACCAACTTTGGCCACCCAATCTTTCCACGATAAAGCCTCGCAAGATAACGCCAGACATATTAACGTGCAAACGCAACGTGACGTATGTCAACCCCTATTTAATAATAGCAAACGCAAAAATCATGGTGGATTCGACGCCTCACTCGGATTTATCACTGGCTTTACAAGATTACCCAATACGACAGTGACGGATTGACTCTTCGGTCTCCCACCTCCTTTTCTAACCTTCTAAATTGTATATAGCCATCTCTTTCCCCCCCATTGGTAATTAGGCGGCACCTGCATTTGTTCAGGTCACCAGGGATAGTGCCGCCGAGACTATCTAGGCAGGCACCATGTTAATGCCTCAAGATTGATGAAAATCACGGTTAAAAGATCACCTTTATTAATCGGTGGAATGTTGATGAATTCTCCGTTAAGTCAGGTGTCTGCGCCGTACGTTAATTGTCACATATTCTCTCGGTTTAAGGGGATTTGGTTTCAATCAAGGTTTTTTGTTTTGGGATGAGCTGGGTTGCGCGGAGTTGGGAGATTATGAAAGGAGGACCGGCAATTCAGCCAAATGCCCAATTACGTTAAGCGATATGTTGTTGAAAGGTTTTTTTTATTTAAGACGTTTACAATTCATTGTTATGTCTAATGTTCTCATTAAATTATTTTTTTACCTTGGCCATTACTTTTAATCCCACAGCGATTCGAGATTTGCCATCATAGTAAAATTTGTAGAGAATAAAAAAAACCTTTCCAACGACATACTGCTTAACGCTATAGGTCATTAAGCTAGGCCCCATAAATTTTTGCCGGTCCTCCAATAAGACACTGTTTTGCGATTTTGCTTGGTTGCCGGCTCGTTTATGATTTCATGGTTGGTACATTATATATCGTTCCTTAGAATTCACATAATTTAAACGTAATCAGTTTTTTCTATGAATGTTACTTTCAGAGCAATGCATTTTGAGATGATATGGTGCGGCATAAATTACAAATCACAATTATGTACAAATCACATTAGTAACGACTGAGAAATACGGTCATCGAAATGCTGTTTTACTTTTTTACAGGTAATTTGTAGACCTTCAGTCAGTCGTTTCTAATATAAAATAAAGCCAGAAAATCTGACACCAGTCCTGCCAAGGAGTACCGTTTTACTCAGTTAATGGGTTGTGGAGGTCTGGTAGGCAGCCGCTCCACGTAAAATACTGGTATTCAGCTGAATTCGGTTTGACTGGATGCCGACCCCAATATAGTTGGGAGATGGGTAGTTTTAAAGTAACCATTCAATTTCACTAACAACGTAAAAAAATTGACATTTCGAAGAATTTAACATCAGATCTCTCAATAATTACTCAATTTGATTTCGCCTTTCATCTTTAAATTTCTACGAATGGCCATACAAATAGAGTTATAGAGGAACCCGTCAGTGTAGCCGGAAAACGAAATTTCCCAAGTATATTTTAATGGCAACTTTATTTTACGCGCAAAATTGATCAAAATAATTGTACGGAAATACTAAATATATATGTAAACATTAATACAGCTCCCATAATTATATTTACTACAAACAAGACGATGATGTCTAGAAAATAATTTATAATCTTTGTAAAAAAAAATAATTTCAAGAGATACACTGATATTTTAAATTATTGTAATCAATAGTTTAATTTTTTTATCATAATTACGTATACAAAATTATCAACATAGAACATAATACAGTTCAGTAATTTGCAAAATTTTGCTTGTCACTCTATGTTTTTCGTTTTAACCCTTTTAACGGGCATAATGTCAAATGTACCAAATTATTATTAGTTTTTTTGTCTTCTTCTTCAATTGAATAATTGATTGATCAGTCTTTAAATATCCACCGTAAAACAATTAATCACCTACTGAGAACATAGAGGTTAAAGGGGTTCAAACATTTTTCTATGGGAGCTGGCATAGCCATTTTTATTTTTTTTCATGATTGCGGCGCACGATAAAACATATGTATATGAATAGAGGACACTTAAAAAACAAAAAATGATAGCATCATGGTACCCTAAAGTGTCACGTTGCCGAGATATTTGGAGGTAAAGTCGCCGAACAATGACTATTATTAAAAATTAATTAATTTCATGCGTAGATGCGTTAGATTATAATCAAACGTGTTACTTTAAGACACCATGGTGCTAACATTTTTTCTATGTTTAAGTGTCCTCTACCCATATATATAGCTGTTTTATCGTGCGTCGTAATTTTGAAAATCAAAACAAAATGGCGACGAGGGGCTATGCCACACAGGTTCTATCCCCTTAGGAACTTTAAAATTTAGTGGTAAAAATATACCCTTTGCCTTAAAAGGGAGCAATGCTCTCAGTGCTTGCCTATTTGTATTGGGTTGAAAGGAGTTTAACATTCGAGCCAGAGATCTCACAAAGGGCCTAAGATCGGTAAGGGCTGGCACCTTGTTTGCTCTGTCTCAAGCAATTGACCGGTTCTCAATAATTTGATTATATCCGCAGATACTAGAACTTAGTTTGTCTGGCTTTGTTACTTGAATTTAATTTGAGTATTGTTTTAAGAGTTCGTGTACCTAGCTGTTTGGAGGTCGACAGTGTGTGTATATGGAGTTAATTGAAGGTTATGTGGATTCATTTGGTATGATGACTTTGGCTTTTAGTTGAAATCTAAAAATAATTCAGAGGCTCTAACAACAAAGCCCCTATGGTACCTCTTAAGATGTCAAAAGCGCTGTAGTTCTTTTTATTTATTTATTTGGTTCAGCAACACTTGTTTACACTGGTATAAGCAAATGAAGCAGGAGCAACAAATCAAAATAGAGTGTAACAATCACTTACAGGTAAACTCTTCATCCACACAAAACGGTGTCATAACTTACAAAAAAAAATATATAAAGTTAGACACAAAAAATTCATTATTAAACTAAATCAAAACAGATTTAACTAAATAAAACTAGGTAGTAAATAAAAAATTCTAAGTCCAACTACTGGATTATAAAAGCTAAACTATCGTAGTTTTGTGTTACTGAGGCAATAGTGGTCATTGCCTTTAAGAAATATCTCTTATTCCCGATTGCTGAATGAGTAAGTTGAGTATTTGTCAAACTCTGGTTTTGCCTGAAAAGCTGACAAAATAACACTAAAGTAGGGTTTAACTCTTTCATAACTTCTAATACGCAATTAAAAAATCGGCCATTAGTAAGAATCCAAAACAATAAATTATCAATAGTTTTTCATTAGTTGATTGATAACACGATAGATGTCGACTTAGCACTGTTTCACGTCTTTTATTTCCTTTTTTTAGAGTTCCGTACCCAGAGGGAACTCAAGTGTGTATTTCTATTGCCACTTTAACAACAAATAATAAAAATTAAAATTAAATTAAAGGGAGTAAAGAAAAAACGTGTTTTTTCGGCTCATGGGACGGAACCCTTCGTGTACGAAGAATGTCAACAAATGTAGGTGGGTCAGACCACTATACCCGTTCTCTTGAACAATTATAAGATACTCCTATAGCGGGAACAACCATACCCGACCTAAAAAAAATAGAAATATTAACCACAAGAAATAAAACAAACTATTCTGATAGCACACTAGTTCGCGAAACGATTCGGTAACATTTAAGTGTGGTTCGACACGGGCAGCCTGGTATCCGTAATACTATTTTATCGCACGTTGCAAGAATCCCAAATGAGCAAGTATTGACTTTTTGAAGGAAGAATTATGAAGAGCTCCCGGCCTCCTGTTAATCTTGTTTAAGATCATCTTTACGAGATGTAGGGCTACTTTACAGACACTATTATGATAATAGCGTTTGAATTTCGGGAAAAAGACGGTATGGTTAGGATAAGAATAAAATAGGAGCACCTAAAATAGAAAGGAAGCAAAAAGTATTACCCATTGTACATTGTAGTCTTGTGGCAATTTCCGAATCATTTTCAATACGTTCACATAATTTTCACCAACAAAAAGAGTGCTCCTCAATTTCATGGAAAGAACATTGAAAACGTTATCGCAAAATGTCCGAACACTTTCGGAAAAAAATATTGGACGACACAAACGTTTAGGGGCGCGGACAATGCCTATAATTGTCCGCATTATAACAGTCGTACCCGGCCCACGTTACCGACAAATTATTTTCAATACCGCCATACATCAAGGGACAACTGCCGGAAAAAAGGGAAGAGGGGAAAATCTAAAAAAGGCAATCAATGGAAAAGTAAGTGTCCGAGATAACAGGCGTTGAGAATTGAAGTCACGTTCCCGCTGCGTCCCCGCTGCGTCCGCGGCACGACACACACATAAATAACCCTAATGATATCCGATTGTGTTCAGTTTGCGACGCGACAAAAAAATTGTACGAAAAACTCGTGCGGGACGAATATTGCTAAATATAATGTGCTTGTTAATAAAATATTATTGTGGTGTACAAGCATTTGCGCTCCCATTGGATTTGTAAACGCCGATGCCTTCCCGTTAATATTTATGGCTAGCTCGATACGTTTGCGGATTGAATAAAAAGTGTAAGATTTTTCTGACAAATTTTTAATCATAACTGGAAAGCGAAGTCGTGTTTTGCCAGTGAAAGGTTCGGTTTTCTTAGAATGAATATACTTGGTTATTGCTTTAATTGGAATCCATTTTCTAACATAACAGTTACATTATGATTGCGTGCGCTTTGTTAAGCTTACAAGATCGAGCTGAATTGGCTGATCAATGAAGGTTGTAGAAATTGATTTTAATATAATTTAAAAAAAACTGTATTTTTTCCTTTCTTTTTCGAAATCTTTAATTTTAAATAAACGATTGACACAAAGTATTGGCCTCTGGGTTTCCAGGGAGTCCCGTTCCGTCGCCATTTGTACAGAAACATTTTGAAAATTCTTCAGTGTCAAAGGACCTTTGTATACAAAGAGTTCTTCTTCTCCGATGAACTTCGATGCGCCCCTCAAGAAACTGTATCAACTATCATCAAGTCAATAAACACCGACCCGACTGCATAATAGTTGTGATGCCGATATTCTGTGCACGTAGCAACAAGCCGACTGATCGGCATAATGCTCTAATACCGGCCGTCTCTCAGTTTAGGCGGTAATTCGTTTTAATACCCACTCTTCAGTGGTGTGACACTTTGAGTTTTGGTGGTTTAATTGAATTTTGTGCTGAATGGCATGTTTATAATGTCCTCTTTGGACGGAGAAAGATTTTCGTCCCTATTGCGACGAGAATATTATTATGCATAGGCGATACTCTTCGTCACTTAAGTTAAGACTCCGGTAGACCGCCGCGATGCTACACTGTGACAAAGATGTTTTCATAGAAATTGTTGAACGGGTAATATATCCATAGAACAAATTAAAAAGTATTACATGTAATTGTTCGATTTATTGGCAAAAAACTACGTCTAAAAAGACCTTAAGACCTTATTGTAACGTTACGTTCACAATAGGGAATATGCATGCAATTTTTTTATATGCAAAATAAAATACTTATTATCTCTATTAAACAATTATGAAAGAATTTTTAAAATACCTTCATCGGTGATGAAGTTATTTAGCTTCAAAGTTGACAATTAGAAAGAGAAGTCCGATACAAACTGTGACGTCAAATACTATGACGTCCATACAGCTGCCATAGAAAACAGCGTTTTTGCGAGAGGGACGGATATACATATATGTATATTTAAAATAGTTACATCACAACTTCTAATAAATCGATGAACGCCGGCTGCACGCACGAAAAAGGATGACTCATTGTAACGTTACGCTCATTGTAACGTTACGATCGGAGCGAGAGCGCTGCACGATTCAATTTTATTCATAGAAGTATGCAATCATTTCATTAATGTTTTGTTATGACGTTGTCACGTTAAACTATCGTCCGTAAACCGACTTTACAGACAACCAATGTTGTTTTTCAGTGTCGTATTTTATATTTTTGTATACTTCTAGATAAACTGTTTAGATAATAAAAAAAGTTCATACATATTCCCTATTGTAGTGTGTTATAAGTTTATTTTTGTGCAATTTCCCCAATTGCAGAAAACCGTAAACAGTCATAAAAACATGAATGCCATTCATAATACATAGTCACGTTATGAAAAATAGTTGTAGGTACTGCAGCTGCATCGACATGAAAAATTGTTTCCGTTTTATTTCCACGTAATTTACAAGCCCAAAGTAGACTTTATATTTCTCAAAACAAGAATAAAAATAGCAATAGCTTACTATCCTCGGAAACTACCTGGAGCTGGTGCTGACATTTTATTATTTTCAGCTTATTTTTCTTTTTTGTGAACTAAGAATCCGAGGCACTGTTCCTTCCTGGAGTTTCTTGCGGCACTATAAATTCATGGAGATTCCTACTATTCAGTAGAGGTCGGTAGCTAGAATTTTTGCTTGCAACCGTGGCCACTTCGCCAGCTAAGACGAGATTCGTAAAAAAGTTTTTCTTCACTTAATTTTATTGCTGGCCCGGTTACTTCTTTGTAAATTTCAGTTCTGAAATGAATGCCCTAGAAGTAGGCACTGGTTAGCAAAAAGTGGCTAATTATATTATTCAGAGAATTATTCCTTTTTGTACGTTTCGCCGTGAGATTTCAGGAGGGTTTAAATTTTTATTTAAGCCTCTAAGATTATTTTTGTATAGACTCGCTTTTCAATGGATGTCCACTGAAAAGCGGAACATAATAGAAACAATAGCAAAACAGAAAAAGTATTTTTTTCTGTTTATTTGCTGCATGCTGTATATTTTATTTAAAGTAAAATTGGTACTAAATAATAAAAACCTTTAGGTTCTACGGTATTTTATTAAAAAATCGGTATTGTAAATCAAATACTCCTTTATTTTGAGCAAGTATTGAAAATGAATAAAACATCCGGTCCAAAAGGTCAGCTCAAGAAAATAATAAATATTAATCAAGATGTTGCACCAGTCAGTATCAGGAATAGAACTGCTAATTACACCGTAATCAGTCAAATCGCAAAATGAATAATACATTTCCTAACTCTAGTAACAAGCCAAAAATCAACAGCAAATATCTCCTATTATTTATTCTAACATGAAGGCGGTAAAATGAATACTAAACATAATCGCTTCTACACCATCTTTGAGGGGAATCCAAGAAGGGCTAATTGAAAGTACACAGAAGCAAATGTCCTGATCTCGTGAACAAAGTTTATTCTGCTTCTCAACAAGCGAAGTGAAAATATACAGCGCGTTCCAGAAGTGCGTGGTCGTATTTAAGAGTTATACATAATAGAAACAATAGCAAAACAGAAAAAAATACTTTTTCAAAAAATCCGATTGCTGTAACCGTCAAAAAAAATTCAAACAAATCACTTTTTAAGCAGTCGGATGCAATTTGTAGCATCATATCTGCCACTGAACTAAAGTAAATGCCACCAAATGTACAAACTGCTTAAAAAGTAGTTTGTTCGGAACTTATTAGTCTTTTGCTTTGGTAGTTTTTTTTTAATTTCATTTTTTTTTGTTTTACTATTTTTTCCTTAATGTGTATCAGGTATCCAATATCACCCTTAACTGTGACGGAAAAAAAATAAGAAGAAAATACAGCGTGTTCCAGAAGTGCGTTTCTGGAACACGCTGTATTTTCTTCTTAATTTTTTTATGCGTTTTCCATGTTATTACTCCACCACCATTGGTTGACTGATAGAGAATGCCTCAGGCATTAAGCCGCCTTTGTTCTTTTCTGTTGTTTGGAGTCTTAATAAAAAGGTTCAGGTTTTGCAGTATTTTATTACACCTAGTATTTAGATTATCTTTCTTTACCAGCACTACGTAGACACCATGATAATGTCCGACCCAGTACTGGATAAATCTGTGTCTTCTGAAAATATCCATCTGTTATGGCACAATATCAGTGGCCATCGATCGAGGCCAGTCGGCACGTCTGCCTACAATTACCTCTCAACATATTTCATTTGTATTCCAAACCTGTGATCACGCCCATCATTACTGAGTTCAGCTAAATTCAACCGTTTCATGAAATACAATTAAATAAAATTTTCATATAACATTGATTATGTTATTTGTGAGTGTGGTCAGTACTGATGACTGGTGTAAGTAATTTTTTTTTGTGATTGTGATTGTTGCCCAATAGGGATGTTGCATGGGTAAAAAAAAAATATATTTAGTCCGTCAGTTAGATTATCAAATAATATTGGAAATGTATTTTTTTATTTTATCAAATGAATAAAAAAGTACAAAGATATAACGCATCAAAAATAAGGAGTGGGGACCTGTAAGTGACGTCACACGAGTTTCAACGCACTGTATTGTCTTCATTTTTTGTTTACGTGACAAAAGAAAAAATACGTGTCCAATATTTTTTGGAAATCTATCTGACGGACTAATTAGATTCTTTTTTTGTCAAATACCCTATTTGTAGTGCATATTTTAACACTTTCAGTGCCCAGAACTCAGCATATGGGTCGAACAATCATTTGTTCGTGCCCACGAGTCGTCGTTATATGTAGCGACGACTCGTGGGCTCAAGAAAAAAATTATTGTTCGACCCATATGCTGAGTTCTGGGCACTGAAAGTGTTAAATACTAATATTGTGAATGGTTGTACTCGGTCCACCTCTACTTTACCTTTAAGGATACAAAGCAGTGATTTTATTTTAGTAAAATATTTTGTAGTAATTTTGCAAGGAATGAGTTAATTGTTTTATGAACATATCCTGCCAATGACTTCGCCTGCATGTGCATGCTCCCAGGATAAAAGTATCCTATGACTTACCAGGACATTGCTTTCCCGTGTGACGATTTTCATGAAAAAATAAACAAATAGAATGATTTTCGTAAAATATATCGATTGACTATAATTTAATTATTTATTGCATTATAAAGTGGCAGCAGTAACCTGCCGTTGTGGATTTTGTTCGAAAGAGTCACCGCGGCCCTGGAACGCAAAGGGTATTAGGAGGAACACGGATGTCATTTTAGGATTTTGTTTATGGTTACGCCCCGTTACTTTAGATACATCGGTATTTTTTCAAGAATTCATGCAAACGGTAAATGTAAATTAACAAGAAAATAATCAAATTCCTTTAACTGACGATTCACCTACAGCTTTAAAAAAGCCACAGCAATCATCGATCAACTCTCACCCCGCTGCAGGTACATCACATAATTCAAAAGAAAATTCGGATTAAAAATCGCCAAGGGAGAGTGCTTGAATTTATATTTCACACGGTGAAATTGCCACCGGTCGCTCTTCCTTCCTTCTAGTGATATAAATAGCTTGTAAGTCGGCGAGCCACCTCGATTTCATGAATTTTTGTGGCTTCATATTTTGTGACAAATAGTTAGCGGCTGTGGCGCGGAGGGTTGAAATTGCCTCCATAGAAAAGCACGCACGAAGCCACACTGTACCGAATTTGTCCTTGTATGCATTTTAAAATGAAAAATTGACGCGAGAAAAAATAAATTAAAATGAAGTGCCGTTCGTGTTAGACGCTGTTTTGACGTGTTTTGGTGGTTTTGCATTTTTTTGAATTCAGGTATGGAAATCATATGCTCCTATATGATTTCTATGAGTGGTTTTATTTGTTTACCGGAAATTTAAATAAAACTTGTTTGGATATAAAAGTTAGAACTCGACCAAATCTGAAATTTCTTGGTATTTTTCTTTGTAAAAACTTCGGCCGCAGGAACAATAAATAAAAACAATTTATTATTTATTTTTCCTAGGGGATTATAATATTTTGAGATGTTTTACTCTCCAAAAAAAAAAAAAATCTGCGTCTAACAAATCCCATTACATCATTCCGTAGCATGCTATTTGTTGGCTATTAAGTTGATATTAAGTTCATTTTTCGACACAAAATAATTCATAACATAACTTTTTTTTTATCTCTTGACGTCTTGGACAGAATTTGAAGCGCTCCGGTTTAAAGATTATTGTTGGTTTAAAGAACACAATGCACTTTGTGTTCATTCTGGGTAGCACTTGGTCCAACTTGCATACATAGGCTGGCATAGGCTGACAGCTAGCAAAAATCATCAGAAATATGCAGAAAAACTTAACCCGGCTTATAAAAGTTACCGTAACAAAAAAAAAAACCATGAACACACAGCATTACCGCCAACACTCAAAACCGATTAAAAGAAAGTCTCACATTCATTCTGCAACACAAACAAAACATCACAAACTCCGCTCACTCACCCCGCGTGAACTATAAACAAAGCGTTCGTTCCTTGCAAAATGTCCCATTCACTCACTCGTTCCGTTGCTCATTACCGTTCAGTGACGTCACATGACATTTTTTTCGACACTTATAAGCATTTATCATGCTTTATCTTGGGGTATGTTCACAAACATCCGGCTACAGATTATGGAGTCGGATAAGAATGATTACGGCTGCGTAATGAGTTGTGACGATAGAATTACTTGGCTGTCAACGGGTACTTTGTTTCGTGTCTCGTTTTTGTTAATTGGCAATGTTTTTTTTTGTAAAGTAAAAATATATTACTCGAGGTGATTGCAAGAGTAGTGATGCGAAGGTATATTTGCCCCCCCCCCCCGCAAGCAGTGGGTTTAAAATTACAAATGCAGGCCATTTCAATACTGTCGCTCTCAGAACGAAAACGGAAAACATCATGAGAAAATCAGCATGATCCAATCCAAAACTGAATTATTGTGTGGCTAATATTTTAAAGCGCCATAAATATGTTCTTATTTCTGTTAATTCTTATTAATAGTCTGTGTGCCAATAACAGAGGAGTTTAACCCCTGAGAGAGATGGAGCTTTGCAAGATGAATAGCAGTATCTCTATTCCACAATGGATACATGTTCGACAGATCATATTCGGGGGCAGAAGGTGTCATGGGGCCCATCTTAAAGTTTTTTTGCACCTTAGTATTAAAGTCCAAACTCAAGGTTTGCCAAAGGGCGATGGAGTGTGGCGTGCTTGGAATTAAAGGCTTGGCGATATAATACGTAATATCACGATTCGCTTCAAAACAGGGATCGCCGATGTAGGCAGTAAATGTGCCAAGCTGAAGTGGGATTGGGCGGGCCACGTATGTAGGATGCACCAGGACAGATGGGCCAAAGTCGTTATCGAGTGGGAGCCAGAGGACGAGCGTCGTCGCCGAGGAAGGCCTAGTATACGCTGGCGTGACTACTTGGAGGCGTTCAGGACGGATTGGTCGAAAAAAGCAACACACCGGGAAGAGTGTAAGGCTATGGGGGAGACCTTTGCCCAGCAGTGGGACAAAATACATAATAGGTTGATAAATAAAAAGTATTTTTTTTAATCATGTAAGAAAAAAAACTAAAATATCTGTCCTTCATTAGCTCCATTTTTATTCTATTTGTTATCAAGTTTCTAAAATGTTCAGCACGTCACAACATAACGCCACCCCTGGGATGTGTTCCTAGAATGATGATGCCACATAATGTCCATTACGATAACATATTGTTTGTAAAGTAATCCATAGTAAAATAGACTAAATATAATACTTCAAATAATAGGAATGTAATTTTTCTTTTCTTTTTTTAGACTGTTGGAGTTCTAGTAAAACTCGCGCGCAAAGGATTCCGAACAAATTTTCTTTGTTTTAGTTAACATTTTACTATTTATTTCTTCTTATATAAGCCTATAAGAAGTGTTCCCGTAATCTGTAAGTAAATAACTATTATCCGTATTTTTTTAAAGTGCAGATCGCAGTCGTTTCCGAGATTAGGGGGAAATGGTCAATTATCTTAAATCATTTAAAGAAATGCCTAGGTTATAACTAAACACGAGATTCCGGCAAGTGATTCTTCTCCCTAACTGTTCAAAATGACGAGTTCCCGTTGTAATGTAATATTAATAAGTAAAACATATCGACTGGTTGATAATACTGTAAAACCAACTAAGGTTGGATACTATCAACCACTCGCTCTGAAATAAAGCATTTTTTTTGTTATTTACGCCCGATTGTCCATGAAAGATGTCTTTTTAATAGATTTTACCTGCTACTTATATTAAAAAGAGCCCTCCTAACTTCAACAAAATCTCCTTCATATTAAATCTAAGACAGCAACAAACAGCAATACATCTATCTACCCCACTAAATCATCGAAAGCGAGACATTTACATAACATACTAGCGTCATCCTGTATAAGGCACAGTCGGCTTCGCGTCCATAGACTATAGAAGGTATAGAGCACTGAGTCGGTGGCAGTCACAGCTAGAGATATCAGTCATCGAAAAATATTTCATTAAAACTAATCGTGTCAGTGAGTACTCATCGTTAATTCATAGAGACGAAGGGCATTTCAATTCTGTATATAGCCGAAATTTGTGATCAGGGCACATTGCAGGAACCTGCCTCCCTTGCTTTTTCACAATTATCTGGTTAGGCTTTACAGTCTAACCGGATACCGGTATTTTCCATGGAGCGATTGTCTATCTGACTTCCACAGCCACAGGATTGTGACCAGTTACTGAACTGTTGAAAGATTTTCTGGTTTCTGCCAACCAGTAACGTCTTTCATAGATCTTTAAATGTAAGCCGGGACCGTTTTCCTAGGTACGGAAGATATGTGATAGATAGTCATACATCTGAAGGAACCGCATAAGCAAGCGTTGCTTAGCCTCGTGGTTCGACTCGTGTGCTCGGCACTATTCTCCTTTTTTTAAAGGATGGGAAATCATCAAATGTCTCCTTCCGCTCTGGGCGGAAGGGAGTGCCAGACTATTACTGACTAGAACCCATTCGTGTTCCACCAAATGCCCTCTGCGTTCCAGAGCCGCGGTGACTCTTTCGAGTAAATTGCGCAACCCTAGCAGGCAGCATGAATATCCTAAACCAAACTTATTATAAATACGAAAGTGAGTTTATTTTTTTATAATGCTTGAGATATCCCCCTGAACCTAGCTTACTCTAACACGAGCGTAGGAGTATAATTGACAACAGCGTCTCAAACCGCTGCCGGCGGTGACGTTCTCGTACTCTGTGGCGAGAGGTAATAAGGCGACACGTGTCAAAAAGTACCCCCGCTAGTCTATGGGCATACCGTTTTTCTGCAGGTGTACCGGCCAAGATATTTATAGTGTGTATATAAATGTGGCTTTGTGTTTGCGAATGTTTTCTTTTTTTTTGGGGTTGGAAATGATGAGGATTTGATCAGGATATGTCTGATTAGTTTCGTATTGAATTGTATTGTGGAGTTGTGATGTTCAAACCGGCCAAGTACGAGTCAAACTCTCACAAGAAGGGTTCCGTACCATAAACCGAGAAACACTCGTTACTTGTATGGGAGTCCCCTTAAATTTTTTATTTAATTTAATTTTTATTTATTTGTTGTGCGGCAGTAGAAATACACACTGTGAAAATGGGCAGAAAGCCCGCTGACAAACTAATAGTAATCATTATTTATTTATTTCTCTCTCCACAAAGGTTGGCTTAGAATTAAAATCTTAGGAATAGACACTTGATGCAGACAAAAGCTCCTTTGCGAGAGACTGGAGTCCGTGCTAGGGAAACCCTGCGTTACGGATCTCCAGGCTCCCAGTGTTTAGGTCATCTTATAGTATATTGCAGAAGTTTAAGGTACAAGCACAAACATTTTAATATTCCTATGAAGGAGAGGCAAAGCAAAAAATAGCTAACATAAGTATTAAAACAAAAATAAAAATTGTTATGGTTATGTGTATTGGGGTGCGTGTTCGTGTGCGGAGTGTGGCGTTGTATGTTGTGTGGTGCGTGATGTGTGGGTGTGAAGTGTACTGTGTGGAAACTAACGGACAGATGGACGGATGGTGGAGGCTTAGTAATAGGGTTCCTTCAATGAATACAAAAGTTGGATAAAATTAAAAATTTCTCACAATATCTTAAAAAAATATTAAATAGGCTAGCCCCTTGTTATATACGAGCAAGAGTAACAATATGTATGGCTGTGTACAGTGTACTATAGATGAATACACCTCTGGCTTACTTTTCGCAGAATACGAGCTCGATGTTATGTCTTTTAAACTCTCTTCCTGCCTATCCCGATTCGCAAATCGTATGCAACCACATTCTTACAAAAACTGTTCACTTTTCCAATAACAGAAATGAATGGCATATACACTGGTGGTTCATATACTTTCCCTGAATAACACTCAAGACTAGAAATAGTAAGGTATTGAGAAACGGCGAACACATGCCGATAATTGCCGAAGTGAACTACCTACACGGAGCAACAACTTTTATACCGTTTCAAAACACGTGCCAGAAAAATTTAAACTTTTGTCCAACGAGTTAGAGTTGGGAATTGCATGTGGTGTATCGTCGAATAGTTATAAGCTGAGTATAATAGCTAGTATTGCTGTATGTACAGAAATATGGGTCGGCTCCCACTGATGGCGATGGTAATTATGGTAAAGTTGCTTTTAAATTCAGCTTTGTGTTTTGTTTGAGAACAAAATCGTGAATGTGCTTTTCTTTATTATTTCTTTAGTTTCACTATGGGTCTTTTGGAGCATTTTATGTCATGTGTATAATGTAGTAAGTGATATTATAATATCAATGTTTTCAGAAACGAAGGTCATCGTTTAACAAATTGCCTAGGCATGTACCTACATTGTACATTTAATCAATTCACAACTGGCATTCCTAAATGTTATTATACAGAGGAATCTTAGTAGGTAATAGGGTCCCGTTTTTACCCTTTGGGTACGGAACCCTAAAAAGTAGTTTCTTAATAGCAGTTCGATTCCGTACCAAATGTTTTCGTGAAAACCTTTGTTCACAGCTGTAGCCAAACCTAAAAAAGAGTAATTCCTGAAACAAGGTAAAACCTAACACTGATTGTGTTAGGGCTTTGCCAGAATATAACCTCAAAGTCAAAGTCAAGCTTATCTTGGGTCTATCTCATCTTACTAGAGGTTATCACAGTCACATTAATCCCGATGCGTTCCACGAAAGATGATTTAGAAATAATATATACCTTGTGTCCAGCATAATTCAGTTCACTTGTGGTTTAATAATAAACGGCGCAAGGGTTCATCTTAATACCTGGACAGACAGACAACGAAGTGATTCTATAAGGGTTTAGCTTTTTCTTTTGAATTACGGAACCCTAAAAAGTAGAACTTAATTATAAATCATCACTTTTATCTTGAGGAATGAAAGGAAGAAAGGAGGCCTTTGTCATGAGTGGGACAACGCAGGCTGACAATAAATAATTATAATTATGAAGAAGTACGAAACAGAAATAAATAAATAGAAGTTTGCAATTCATATATAAGATACTGAATTGCTACATATATTGACATATTTATGTGAAAATGTTTATGTGAAAACTTGCATTGCATATATTGACATATTTATGTCAATATATGTAACAATGCAAGTTTATTTTTCTTTTCCGCGACCAGTAGGACCACACCCTGAAGCAAGCGCTTAAGTAGTGTTTCTTAGAATTAGCTTTTGTAAAGTTGGATACCAAAAAGTTGTTTTCAAAAGTTTTTATAGTTTTTTCTTCTTTTGCATTTTTATGATTTTAGTTCTAAAGCAGTATCTTTAAAGAAAGCTCGTCCTATAACCGAGGACAAAGCTATTGATATCTGCTCACGATTTTATTAAAAGTCAAAGAACTTTAAGACAAAATTTATGCAATTTGACTTTATCAATGTTGAAATTAGACTCATAACTTCATATTTCAGTCACAAATGTAGGGAGAAAATAGCTAGTGTCAGTTGAAAACTAGAAGGTTCCCATTTACCTACGTAGGTCTAATTTGTTGAGCGCATTAGAAGGGCGAACCGACCTCACAAAGTCATTTCCTTCCAAGAATATTGTAACCTAAAGAAAAATTATACATTTCGCTGTGTCTGAAGAAACCTTTTTTTACAAAAGCTATATGTTCCTCTATGAAACCGATAGATAAGAGCCGTACAGAGTGCGGGATTAACACCCTTAAGATAAGTAGTGGCGATCCCTACCAGCCATCACTTACACTAGAACATGTTTAGGATTGAATAAAGCCTTCGCCTTTGAAAAATATACGTATTGAAGTAACGAACCATTGATCCGTTAGTTGAATAGCGATGGACTCTTGTAAACCCAAAAAATATGCTCATATTTATTCAGGCATACGGCTTACAAAATCTTACGTAATCAGCTTTGGGTATAAAGGTAACCCGAGGGGTTATTTAGAATATATATTTTCTGAAGAAGTACAATTTCAATGCGCTTAATTTGGTACTTAAAGTTCCCGCTGTTACATAGCCTCACGGGTGTAAATTTGCATGAGACACTTTCATTACAGTTGTAAGTCTCGGGTTTAATTTACCAGTTGGACGCTCCGATCGACCGTTTTCGCCTTCAAAAGTAAAAGCAGACATATTTCTTGACTGCGTTTATAATCCCTCGCCGGCAACACTAGTCCGCTAACGAAGTTAGTTCTAAGGTAAAGTTTTAATTGCTCTCTGGCAAATCTCAGTTTATCTTTTCGCGGTCTCCAGGAAACAGCTTTGTTGACTATAAATTCAATTTGAGCGAGGCGGAAAAGATTACCGCTTTATTTATGGAGAGGGACAGGATTGAGGAACAATTGTTGAAATAGTTTAGAGCGAGGTTACTGTCGTGTGGCACGCTAGCTCCTTATGTAAAGTACTTACGCTGCGAGAGGCAGTAGGCACCTAACTTGTAGAGTGGAAACTGTCACAAGTGCCTTACTTTCAATCTTATGAAACGCAGGATGGAAAATTACGTTTAATAATTTAAGGCCACGACAGCCCTTAAACGTCGTCTGCCAGTTTTATCACCTGAGAGTCACGTAGGCGACCCGCGCCGTTACTTCAGCGGCTAATGAATTCTTACCTTGTTTACAATAAACGAAAAAGCTTTTATGAAGCTCATTCATTAAAGGAATCTGTGGATTATGCGTGAAGCCGCGCTAAGAACGTGACTTTTGAGATTTTCAACAAATTGATTCTGGTGTGCTTCGATAAAACCTTACAAGCTAAGGGTTACAACAGTTTTATGCGTGCTGTAAAGTTATGGCGATGTTTACACGCTTTCTTAAGGCGCCGATAAATGGCTCGTTGTTAACGTATGCAAATTGATATTTAATGCCTCTACATTTTTCATTTTTAAACAGCGTTTCATGTTCACGCTTTCATGCTTAAAGGTAATAATTTATTGATAACTTTTCAATTAACTACCTTATTTCAGTTCACTGCAAGCATAGAGTTAATTAGATTTTTAGTGGCTCAGTCTCAAGCCGCCTCAGGACTACTTATTTATGATCACACAAAGAAGTTCCCCATACCATTATAATTACGCATCAAAGCAAAACAAGATATATGATGCACAAACAAACTAATGAGCGTCTCATAACATAACATGACAAAACAAACATTCAGAACTATCATAGTCCGCAAAAAAGGATCCATTGTTTTATTGTAACATATTTCATAATAAAATAAGATAAATTCATCCGGCAGAGGTACGGTATCGGGCCGGGTGGTCGCCGGAGGGCTGCCGTCGGCCACTGTCAAGAGAGACCTTATCTAAACTCCCGCCGAGTAACACAGAGCTGAGTAAAGATAGAGGAGGTTTGATGATGTCTCAAATACTGTTACATTTTTGGGAGAAAGGAACCTTGTGAGATTATTTTTTTTTAAGTTTAATATAAATGTTGGTTTGGGTTGTCATCTTTATTACATTTTTTTTCTCTCTTTATTTTTAATCAGGACTTTCACACGACTGTGTATGCCAGTCCCATGATTGGTCCTAACACAATAGCTTACTTAACTAAATCGTAACTTAGCGAACTTAAAAACTTTGAAGGCAACTATGTGTAGACAATATCTGGTGGAATATACCCACATCATACCTATTTAACTCTAATTGTTTTTAAAAGTCTTCTCTTTCAGACTGAAATCTGACACATTCTGTCAATAAATGCAAGACATCCTCCGGCATTGCACACACCTCTCAGTTTGGTAAATTCGTTTTTTTTATCAAAAATCTAAATTTATTGAGCAGCATGTGCCTAGACCGCAGTCTGTGAGCGTTCACAACAACCCTTTTTGTTTAACCTAGTGTTACAGAACCATGGTAATGAGGAGGCT
This sequence comes from Mamestra configurata, assembly GCA_002192655.3. NCBI lineage: Eukaryota > Metazoa > Arthropoda > Insecta > Lepidoptera > Noctuidae > Mamestra > Mamestra configurata. The sequence goes on from NDFZ01004316.1 coordinate 56,057, forward strand.
CCGATACCATAGAGTTATACCATATTCCTATATTCTTCGATCTTTCATCGAAATATTATTTCCAAAGTTTATGACACTTGTTGTTATATTTAGGTAATAGTTCCACATAATAATAGATTTCAACATGTATTTATTTTCCTTCATCTGTTCCCAATGTTGCCAAACGGTCAGTCTCCTCATTACCCTGTAAGCCTATTTGCGATGGAACCCATTGCAACCTCAAACCAAAGTTTAATATTATATTGGTTTGGGTTGTCATCTCTGTCACCTTTAGATTTAAGACACACTTTCGTATTAACACATTTCGATGCAAGTGGGTAACCTTGTTATTGCAGCCGAGGCTGAATACGCTCCCAGTGTAAATAGACGAGGCACGTTGTACGTTGCAGTAGTGAAGTACCTTTAAGTTCAGAATCGACTAATTTCTTATTATTATTATTAATTCAATCGTTTTTGAACTTATAAATTAAGATCAAAATCTGACTAAGACCGATGTCTTAGTCAGATTTTGATCTTACATGTATAATACACAAAATTGGGAAGCATAAAATCCATACAAGTCAAAGTAAACTATATACTTTATAAATTATCCCCCACACTATATTACCTTGGTGACTTTCTACCAAGACAGGTTCGAATTATACACAATATTGTAGACAAAACATTACCTATGTATACAGAATATCAAAATAGCTTTTAGAGATTAATTCGGTCGACATCTGAAACGCCACTTAAGTTCAATCGCCATGAAGTCTTTTACTTGTCAGGTGGGTCGATGCAACAGAAATACTTTTAAAAACGTCTTCAAGTTTCTAGTTTTTTTTTTTTTGGGACACACGCTTCGGTGTCCCTACCACTGCAACTCCTGAAAGCCAGAATCAACAGTGGCGACTACCAGAAAAATGCCGAGTCAATGACGCTCGACGAGACCCGGAAAAACGATTCAACTGTGTATGATCCGCAACTAAATTAATCAGAACAGAATAGTGGAGGAGTAGGAAAAAATATTATTTCCACTACACATAATGCATAAAATGGTAGTGAAAAATAATTGTCAACATAATTGACCGGGCCCGCTAGGGTTAGTGCCTGCCAGGGTTGCAGAACGCAAAGGTTATTTTGAAGGAACACGGGTGGATTTTTGTCAGTAAGAGTCTGACACTGACAACCCTACCAGAAGTATAAAGGCTAAAAAATATATGAGTTCCGTTCTCTTGCCATTATCCCAATTATTTATTAACGGTTGGAGAAATATGGAAGAAGTAGACATTGTTGTTGATGTTCTATGACACAACATATCATTATTCAAAATTAAAAAAAAAAAATACAAAATCAAAAGTAATTTATTCAAATTAGGCTGAGTGCCAGCACCTTTTGAACATCAAAGTTCTATGTAAAGATAGTCCCCAAAATGCCCGCCCGTCACCACTTTCTAATGTTTTACATGTTTTAGCATCATCACCCCCTTTCTAGGCTAACTTGGTTGATCAATGGAACTTTTCTTAACTTTAGGAACTTTTTTTAATTTTATTTTGTGGCTGTTAATTTCTGATATTAAATTGTCCCGTAACACCCAAAAGCCCTTTGTTTTACACGAATAAATAAATCCGGAATACATTAAAATTGTGCCGTGCATTCTACATTATTCATAGCTCTGGGGTATTCTGCTGACTCGAAGCGGCTAAGTAAGAGCTTGCTGAATAAAATGTTAAGTACAATTAACTGGTCAAGTATCCATACAGTTTATACTGAGTGACTTCTCAGTAGACTGAATGATTCGATTATTTTTTACAAATTGAGTCATGTCGGTAGGTATATTCTATAGATACTTGGTACGTTTTATTTAAATACTCGTATGTATTTTGTTTTTTGACAGTTTAAGCTCAATATTAGAGTGCACTCCGACTACTCAAAAACTAATTTTAACAAAATTTTAATATTTTATGTCACTTTCAATTTGGATTTATAGTCAAAGTTGAAAAAGTATTAAGCTGAAAGTTTATTGAAAATAGGTTTTGTTTACAAATGAGTAAAAATCAATGAAAAATAATACGGTAATTATACCGCCCTTAACTTATTTTTAACCATAAGCTTTCTTTAATATCTTAATTACAATCTCGGTTTCCGACTCGCTTAAAATCGTCTTGCCGAGGTTTTTGCGAAAATCAAATTTAATTACCGTTTCACCTTCAACCAGCTTTTACTTAAATTTATCCACGTCGAATGGAAAACGAGGTTTTTTTTTACTTCGTTTTAAACTTGTTTTAATTTCGCAGTGATTGCTCGAATCTTTTTAAGTGCTTCGCCTTACTGGAGTGCCTGTTTACATAGGAAATTGTGGAAATACACTGCTAGGAATCAGCTATAGAAATTACGTAACAGCTATTATTTCAAATCATAACGAAACAAATCCAATTTAAACTGTAAACTCAATTATTTTCAGAAATTAATTGCATTGTTTTCGCAAATAAATCTGATACACGAAACAGTTAATCTCAAAAAACTCATCGATTCTCCCAATAAAATAGTGATGGGACGCGCGACCGCAGAGCGTAACAGAGCCCACTTAATTTAGTGACAGTGCACGCTGTAAACACGGGCATACTATGTAATTTTGTTTTACTCTCGACCGCTGATAAATTGGGTGCGGAGGAAGCGCGGCCGCGTACAGGCGACCAATATTTTTCATTACTATGCTAATTTCATTGTCCCAATAAACGCGAGGCCCCCACTCACCCGCAAAGAGGTTAGCTGTTTCACGAGCATTTTTACTGTGTCCACTGAAAAATTTGAATTCGCTTCCAAAAGGTCGGGCTGGGTTAATTTGAAATGCAACTGGGCATTTTTAGTTTTTTGCCGCGCCGACGCCGCTTGCTTTTAAATGGCGGACAATAAAATTGTGTATTAGTGCCTTTATTTAAGCTTTTCACGATTCGATAGTTGGAATAATAAAATTTTAAAATTATATTTTTGTTTGAAAGTTTTACACTCGTTGAGCTCTCGTTAGCATAGTTTTCAGGGCAGTAATTTATTTTGGTTCGCTTGTTAAATTTTACGAAGCGTTGTGCTATTCAATGACATCAGCTGGTAACAAAACTGTTTGTAGGAGCTTGAAATGCAAGTTACATCTACAAATTCATGGAGCATGGACGGACAATCAGTTTAAACGAGGGTCATAATACCAGTAGTGCGGTATTATCGCGCACACAATCGCTTGAAATGATTCAATAGATCAGTGCCGGAGGTGCGGAGTGGCGCATTCCGCAGTGGGGTCACGTAGCGCCCGGGGGGTCTGGACCCCGAGGTATGCGCCCTGGAACACGTGTCATATTGCCTTTCCTTGGACAACAATACTTAATTCAATAGCCATTGAAATTTTCCGACATAGGCCGTTGTGTGTTTGTCCCGGAATCTTATCAGTTTATTAGGATAGGGCGGTTTTTTATTTGTGTTGGAGTAAAAATAAAAGTTATCTTACAAATTACGATACATATCTAAGAAATTGTTGTGCAAGTTTCCAGTAAGAAAAAATATCTGATGGATTCAACTGTAACTCAATGCAAGATTCTCTTCATAGAAGATAGAAGATCTAAAAAAAGCCTTTTCTGCCAGCAGACTTCGATTTTTGACCTAAATTGGGATTGTTAGCAATCATCATCATCATTTCAGCCAAAAGACTTACAGAGCTGGACAACTACCAGGGTTGCGGAATTTGTTCGAAAGAGTGACCGCGAACCCTGGAACGCAAAGGGCTTTTGGAGGAACACGGATGGGTAAGAGTCTGACACGCTCGCTGGACACTACTGCACGCAGTCGTATAGTGATTTGCCACCATCATCGGGAAGTCCATCCGGACCTGTTATTATTATTTTATATTATTTAATTAAATAATTATTATATGTTGTAAATTATTATTATATGTGTTTGTTAATCAACAAATTATTACTATCACTTGTTTGTAAGCTCGCAATTACTAACAAATATGGATGTAATCGTAAGATGAATCTGAAATAAACGATTTACTTATTTTTACATTTTCATAAAAATCGGTGGTCACACGGACAGACAGACAGACGGACAAGAGAGTGATCTTATAAGGGTTCCTTTTTTTATCTTTCGAGGTACGGAACCCTAAAAACAGAATCGAAAAAAAAAAAATATCTCTGAACGCGAATGCATAAGCGAAAACTATAATAATCAACGGTACACTAAAATAAAACTAGTCCGGTTCACTTTTTATGGGAAAATATATTTTCAATTCAGCAGTACAATTTTGTTTAGCAAAAAACAATGAAACTAACATAGCTGAACGGCCACTGGTGTATTTTGCAACCGACCATTTTAATTTTTAGTGTTCACTTGAGTGTTTCTAATACTCGTATACTAAAAACTGAATTCGTTTTTGTTTTGTTTTTCTGAAGATACTATTATTGTTGTGGAAAACAACGATTTTCGTTGGTTTTGGTTTGGAGTGTTTGAAATCATAAGTACCTACTTTTATTGATGAAGTAAATATAAATAATGGATTGTGGTTATTTAGTCTATTATTTACTATTTAGTCTGGTAATAGATAATTTTGTGATCGTTTCATGGTGACTCTTTTCCAAACTAATATCTTAAATGAGAAAGTAACTCTGTAATTAAGTTTAATTACAGTCTGTGCAGAGCATGCATGGAGGAGAAGGAAACGGTATCGCACGTGCTTCTTGAGTACACAGGCGTCGCCGAGATACGCAGACAAACAATAGGGACACCGAATTCACTTCTGGTTGGAGGTTGGCTGGTTGAAATGACGGCCGCCATCGGTCCAACATCAGGACTAAGTGCGGAAACCATACCTCAATAGATAGATAGGACACCATACTCTTTAACCTTGGGATAGTTTTCGGCAAAACGCGGTCAAAGCCGCTGGCAAAAGGTAGTTAGAAATATTTCAGGCATAAAAGAAATCTAAGGCCGCATTCACACAGGATCCGTCATTGATCATTCGTCAAAAAAAACGAAACGTCATGATGAATGGACGCTCATATTGCATACGGAATCGTGTTTTTTCACGATTCGTCAAAATATCCGAATTGATATTCATATTCGTTTCGTGATTCAGAGTTAAGTCTTGGATGAACTACCTACTACTACTACCTACTGAACTATGCCTAGGCGGGCATAGTATTATGTATCACAAAATCTTCACGACTCATGTTTTTTGACGAACGTGATTTTTAAAAGATGATACGTGATTTAAGATGTGTCCGTCATTTTTCACGATACCTAGGTACGTGATGCGTGTGAACACGGGCATTCAAAAAACGAAACGAACCGCTGCCGCTGTCAAAAAAAGAATCGAATCATGAAAAAAGACGATTCGTCAAAAAACACGAATCGTCCTCGTGTCAATGAGCTTGTACTCTCTTACTATGTGATCAATTCAGTACCCCTTTTGAACAACGGAATGATGGCATCCCTTCCCGTGAATGTCGTCAGGGGCGACTAAGGGAGAATGGGCAGCAGCATTCTCTGTACACTGCGTTCGGCAACCCACCTGCCAGGCGTGCGCCTCCCCCCCCTGTTGGGGGCCTAAGTCCAGCAGTGGACGTCTTTTGGCTGATATGATGATGATGATTAATAATGGCACTGGCCCATCATCGTACCCAGATCAGGGTCAATCACTGAGCAAGAACCCAAATTCAGACATTAATTACAAAGGTTAAGAAGTGAAGTTACCTTTAGATGTCAAGGTCAAACGAAACCCACGCTTTCTTGAACATTATTTCAGGACTACGTAGGAAGACTGGTATTAGCCTAATTTTTCTGGCGACCTTATTATCTCAGTTTTCGTCGTAATTTATCTATCTCTGCCCACGCAATTTCTGTTTTGAGTAAACAATATTGGTAATCTTTATTGATATTATATATATTTTGATAAAAAAAAAAACAAAATTCTTGAGTATTACACTTCTGGCAATATTATTGCACCTTGTAAATTTTCTTGCAATTTCTAATAGGTAAAAAAAAGTTTGTCTCGATAAGCTTAAATCTCATTTGGCTGCGACATAGATACCGACGTGAGATTTTAGTTCACGCACTTCTTGGTGGTGAAAATGTTTTTTGATTCATCATCATCATCATCATTGTAACCAAAGACGTCCTTGCTAGAAATAAGCCTCCCCAAGTGTCGCCTTGACCGGTCCTTGCGTCTTACATCCAGCGGATTCCCGCAGCCCTGACCAGGTCATAGGTCCACCTTGTGTGATGCCTTCCAACGCTGCGACTTGCGGGACGTGGTTGCCACTCCAGAACCATTCGACTCCAACGACATTCTATTCTGCGAGCAATGTGTAAAGATACTTTTGGTCGAACATTTTTTTAATGACTTGAAAAATTGCAACACTTATACCTAAATATTGGATAGGATATGCATACCTAACTATATCTTTGGTCTAGTAATAAAATACTGGCTGTCAGCGGTGACAACCTGAGACTGACGAGGTTGAATTTAATTCTACACTAGTTGCCGCCCGCGGCTCTGCCCGCGTTAATGTCGAAAATTATCCCAAGGGAACTTACTCCCGGGAAAAAACTATCCTATGTCCTTTCCCGGCACTCAAACAATTTCTATACCAAATTTCATTTAAATCGGTCCAGCCGTTTGCGCGTGAAGAAGTCACAAACATATACACACACTCACAAACTTTCGCCTTTATAATATTAGTGTGATTGTTGTCCGGCTTTTTCGCGGCTGTTTTTTTTCGGCCAGTTTGTACAACATTTTGTTGGTATCCAAAGTATTGAGAGCTTTTGAGGCTTAGCTTTATATCTCTTTACAATATTGTTTGAACTTTCTTCTCTTCTCGCTAAATAAAACAAAATGTAGATCACAAGTCGTATTTAACTGGCCACTTTTAGTTATTATGTACCTAATTGAATTAAGAAGCTCTGAAAAATTGTAAAAGACGACTAATTTTGTTTTCTTTTATTTTTGACATAAGTCATACTTGACGCAAATAAACTCTTTTCCATTTTTATCTTTCAAATTTTAAGAAAAAAAATATTTTAGAATTTGATCAATTCATTTTCCCTTTAAATTGATAGAAATAAACGGAGTGAAAACTTCATAATATTTTCTCAAGTGTATTTTGATTATAAAATAAAAAAAACAAGACTAAACATTCCAGAATAAAAGTATATTGTGTCTTTCCTTTTCCCAACACACACCAATAATACTGCTACAATACGAGTTTATGTTAGATACATAATAATTATGCATAATAATTATGTATAATAATTATGTATCTAGTCTAATAGAATTAACCCTCAGACTTGCGTGTGGATTGAGTGATAATTATTATCACTCAATCAAAAATTAGGCAACGTTTGCATTCGTATCTTAAAATGTAAGGAAATTGAGGCTTATTCGACGGTTTGTGACTGAGATGCAAATGCTTGCGTTCTTGAGAAACAAACGGAAACGTCGGAAACACGAGTTTCTCATCGTCAATGCCACTCTAGATATCCTAACTATACGAATAAATGTGTAGCAAACGAGGTAAATTAAAAAATAAAAACTTAAACATCTTTAGAAATAAGCAGTTCTTATGATCTCATATTTCTTCGGTGGTCTCTTACTATACACAAATTCACTCCGTTCACAAATTCACAATATGAAATATCTAAACAAACAAGGTGACAGACCTCACTATTTATTACTACCCATTCTCAACTTCGAGAATATTTACCAAAGTGCGGTCTCCGCGATGTTTTTCAACGTTTTAAACGGGTCATAGATTTAAATTTAAAAGTATTTTAAATTGTGTGCTGGTTGAAAAACACATCCGTTATACAGGAGTTGCGAACTAAGGACCGACGTGTTTTGGCCAATACCTCTGCGATATCTCGAGTTGAAAACTGCATCGTATTAGCAGTTTCTGTTTGTGTATAGAAAAATATAGGGAACGAGTTGGTTTTTACTTGGAACAGAAATGTATTGAGAGGTGAAGTGTATCTATGGTTGACATAAAATAGAAAAAATAATTGTTTGGGGCTTGTACAAGACGAATAACAATATAAGTAATAACCGTTGATAACTTAGTTAGTTATAAAAAAACATAAAAAGACCTATGCAAAGCCAAAAAAACTTCTATCATATGCTGCGATATTAAAAAAAAATAACGCAATAAATACCTCTTTCATATTAAATAGGTATAGACAAATTGGACTTAATAAATTGATTTTGTTTTATTAATAATATTACCGTAGTTTCTAGGAGGCCGAAACAGTCATTTACAAGCTTATTCCAATTAATCTGCCTGACCTCTTCCCATTAAGTGGAAGTCGACTTCCAGGCCAAACAGTTTCAGCTGAATACCAGGAGTTCATGTGGAAAGACTAAATACTCAAAAGCTTTTTGGAAATCAGTAACTAAAGAAAGAAAAATGTATATATTTGGGACTCGAACAAGACAGACAAAATAGTAAAATAAATTAACAACTAAACAGTAATATAATATGACAAACATGGATAATTATATATAACTAATGGCCCGTCCCTGCTTCGCCCGGATGTATATATTTTTTTCAAAAGTTTATTTCATAAGAACCTTCTCCTGACAATAACAAATACGACAAAAAAAAGAATTAGCGAAATTGGTCCAGCCGTTCACGCGTGATGCCGTGACCAAGGAAATCGGGATTCATTTTTATATATGTAGATTATCTGTGCGAAGCCAAAACGGTCCCTATCTCAACGTAAGCTGCGATATCTAAAAATTAATAACGCAGCGCTGGTATTCTGATAGGGCCAGTCAGTGATGCCACTTACGCACATATTAAAAGAAATATACAAATAAAATAATTCGTTTAAAATATAACTAGACAGAACTCTTCCCAAAACATGTAGCCAAAATCATTATTTTCCCGCTATTTTACTATTTTCTAGTTAGTTGGCTGGCAACTAACTAGCTAACTATATTAATAATAAATTAGTAGGAGTGACTACTTGTTCTTAATTTTTTTTCCGATTATTTAAATATAACCAGAATTTACCTAATAGAATTCTGCCAGGGTTGCGGAATTTGTTCGAAAGATTCACCGCGGCCCTGGAACGAAAAGAGCATTTGAAGGAACACGCATGGGTTTTAGTCACTAAGAGTCTGACACTCCCTTCCGTTCCGCCCAGAGCGGAAGAAATCATTAAAAAAAACTTGATAGACTTCAAATCTATTTCCCAAAACCAAATTTTTACCACTTCAACCAAACCGAACACACGCTTTCACACGTTGATCAGTCTTCAAATCCCCCGCAAGTGTTTTCTTCTCAAAGCAGAATATTAGAAAAGTTTTTCGATCCCCTGAATAGTGCCTAGTACGTGAGACACAAATATTGCAGTGGAGCCACGGATAATCTGCTGGAAGCGAGCCAGTTCACAATATGTAAGCGTAGTTTTCAATAGAGCCGTTTAGATATCTGCTGGTGGAGCCAGGCGACAATTAAGTGAGAACCCATGCAATGATTACCAGTATTATCGCGGTATCAGTAGTCGGGGAGCTGGGGATGGAATTGGTTATCTGATTGCGTGGTTATTATTGTGGAATGAATTGAATGCTGATGTTGTTTGTGTGGACACAATATCGATAATTTGACCACAACAATAGACCACTTACTATCTACACTAACCTACGAGTAAAAACGCTCGTTAAATGAGCAGATGCAAAAACTGTCTGCATTTCTAATACCAGCAGACGTTTTGTTATTATTTTTACCTTGCAAGTTTTTAGTCTAGCAACACTGCTTCCAATGTAACCGGATATGGCTGAAAACCATTATTTTACATGGAGCCACTGCCTGTCTGACCATCGTGATTACGATGGTCAGACAGGCAGTGGCTCCACCAGTAACTAGGTAATTGGATATCTTTTGGCAAGACCGGTGACTATCGGTAACGACTGGCAAAGATGTTCAACGTCTTAAAGTGCTTTCTGAAGCACGACCTTAATTATTACTTATAAACGCGATAGTTCGTATGGATGGATGTATATAGATGTTTGTTATTCTTTCACTTCAGAACGGCTGAATGGATCATGATGAAATTTGGCACAGAGGTAGATTATAGTCTGGAATAACACTTTTCATCCCAAGAGTATGTTCCCTTGGGATAATTCTCGATATTAACGTGGGCGGAGACGCGGGCGGTAGCTAGTATTTAATAGATGGTCACCCATCTTCGGACCGACCTCCATAAAAAAAGCTGTATCTGGAAGGTCAACCTGTGCGGTTGTTATTATTAAGCCACAAGCATGAAAAAACTATCCAACCAACCAACCAATTTCATACCAAAATCAAACTATCCTATAAGTATTCTGTTTGCGCCCCCAGCTCCTTGCCTACACCGGATAATTCGGTCCCCGTGACCCGTTTGCGCGTTTATTCATACCTCATTCATCCGAATGCCTTTATGACGGGAATTAGTTTTAGAATGTATGGCCTTGCGTTATAACCGGGTAGATTTTGGTTGCAAATCGACTGGTGAAAGCGTGCCTCTTTGTGCGACCCGCTCGGGGCGAATCGGCAGTGATGTTACAAAGCCAGTGGTACATTTTCGGTGTATTCGTGGTATTAATTATTATCTTGGCGTTATTAGGCTATTATAGGCTCATTCAGGTAAATGTGTTTTGGAGCTATTGAATGGAAATGCCAGTTACCTGAAATATTATTTGTCCAATGAACTAGTTCCTGGTAACGGTCGATCTAGTTAAACAGTTGACGGTTTGTTACAATAAACAAGTCGAGTGCTTGATCTGAATTTCAATTTAAACATTTTAGGGGATGTACTTTCAATAATCCTTTCTTAAATCGAAGCTATGTGTGTTAAATGCTCATCTTCGTTAGTTAACGACTTTAACGCTATTTTTAATGCTTGTACATAATCTTCGGGTAAACAATAGACAACCTGAAAATAAATACAGTATGATGAATGGGGTAACTTTTTGGGAGCAAATTAGAAAACTTAAAAAAACTTTTTCCAATAGTACGGTGTGATATATCAAATGAAAGGGCGTATTGTGGGGGTTCCGAATATATTTTTTTCATATTTTAAAAATAAATGGTTTTGAAGTTATTTTATAAATTAGATGAACAATTACCATTCCCGTATCTCCGAAACTTCATACTCTAAAATTATGAAAAATAGAGATAGTGTCGATAAGTGTTCCTTTCGAAGTGGTTTGAAAGAAACATCTTAGAATAATGATATTCGTTCGGAACCCTTTGCATGGCCGACTCGCACTTGGCCGGTTTTTTTTTCATATTATTTTCATAGTTAAGTTCTTAATTGTTTGTTGTGTAGGTATAAGGAAATGGTGTGATTCAGAAGAAGCAATATCAAGTAGTTATCTCCTCATCAATCAACAACGACACATTACAAACACATCACACCTCTAATTTACTCAACAATAAAGTGCGGCCACACAGACCACTGAAGGAAATCATGTATCATTGACAAACATACAAGTTGCTGGGCAGGAAGCTCGGGCAAAGTGTTCCATCACCCGGGCAGACCCGGGCAGGGCCTTCCGCACCCGGATATGAACCCTGTATCGTCGCGACTGCCCTCGTCACTTTAACGATCTCCGCTCACTATGGTTTTTACCTTATTGCTGGATAATGTTCGATTTATGAAAAGTTGTTAGTAGAATGTGGTTGTCATTTTTTTGCTGATGTTGGCAACGTGAGACTGCAATATCTTTTGAATAAAGAATTTAAAGTTGAGTAAATACTCAACTTTAAATTATGCATTATTATATTTATTAAGCCATAAAATATGCATTTAGAACTACATAAATGACCCGGTGAACCTCGACTCACCTAAAATAAAAAGTGTTTCTCAATCAAATCAATTTTAAGTGGGTCGTATTGAAGGAAACAAAACGTTGAAATATGACCTGAGTATTTTTAGCTTGGGAAATAAAGCGACCAGGTACTTCCGTGGAAATAATCCTTAACTGAACTAAAGGTCAACTGTGGGGACTGTGGGAGCTTAGTTCTGATAACTTGTAATTTTTGGAGTACACTTAAATAACTTACACGTGTAGCCTGACTTCACTTCTCTTATAGAGCACACCGAGCCTACTCTAAGCAGACAGATCCAGACTTCAAGCATAAAAATCTACAAACATCAAGTCTTCCTCGCCTCTTTCCAACTACGTTGTCCTATCCAAGTCCATATCTGACCTCCGTAACCCAGTAACTGGGTGACACTATAACCCTTGACAAGACCGGTCTCAAATTTCTAGCTTCGACTACCCATAATTACTGACAAAGACGTTCAAATGATAGCAGTTACCAACCCTCAAGCTGAGACGTAAATGTGCACTCCTTTTGAACGCAAAAGGAACGCACATTTACGTCTCAGCTATATATATAATTATTATATATATTTTTATCTTAATTTATATAATATTTCTTATATACGTGTGTATGTCACAAGTTCAAGGGGATTCGAGAATGGTTTAGATTCACAATTGGACCCGGTAGGTGGCGCTGAAATCGATTTCTATAATTTTTCGTCATACACAAAGCAAACGTTCGGGCAGGACAACTTTTGTCGGGACCATTAGTTAATTACTTTCTGCTGCTTAACGGCAAAATTGACAACCGTGTGGCATTGTCACGCTGTGGACTATTCGCGCCAGCTCAATACACGCGACTACGCTCGCGCCCTCTACTAGCAGCTCCCAGAGTCTGGACTCGTACCGCACAATACGCGGTTACCAATCAGGCGGTGTCTTTGCTCAAAACACTGACTGCTCAGCATCCGGATGTGGACATTTTCCACTCCGATTTGCGTCTAATCCTAAAAAATGCAAAGATTGTTTTAGTCTTCGAATGTATTTTATGATTGACATATTATTATTATTTTTCCGTTTATTCATTTTTTTTTAACTTATTTCTTACATTTATAAATATTTCTTAAAAAATATAAAAAAAAACATTGAAAAATATAAAAATAGTAGCCCACCGGTATCGGGAACAGGGTCCAACCTACCTGCGGTCAGGGCTCAAGAGAGAGGAACCTCCTAACAATACGAGCCGTGTCCAGAAGTACCGCTTTCTGAATCAGGCCCTTGATCCAGCTGCCTAACGAGAGCCTCCTGAGGTGCTGGTCGAGGCTCGTGGCTATTAAGCCATTGGCTGACACAACTATCGGTACAATGATTGCTGAGTCCACATCCCACATGTCGACAACCTCGCGAGCCAAGTCAATATATTTGATTTGCTTATCTTTCTCGGCTTTCACGAGGTTCTCGTCATGCGGAACGGTTATGTCTACAATCATTGCACGCCTCTCGATTCGGTCCACCACCACTATATCAGGCTTATTGGCAACAATAGTCCTGTCAGTGATGATGGACCGATCCCAGTACAATGTGATACTGCCATTATCGAGAACTGGATCGGGCGCATACCTGTAGTACGGCAGCTCCGATTCCACAAGAGAGTATTTCAGAGCAAGTTGCTGATGGATAATCCTGGCTACAAGGTTGTGCCTATGCAAGTATTCTCCGTTAGCTAGACGAGAACAACCAGAGACAATGTGGCGAATCGATTCTCCCGGACGGTGACATGCCCGACATATGTTAACCGTGCCGTCCTTCACAATAAATCGCCGGTAGTTTTTCGTCATGATAACTTCGTCCATAATTGCACAGACAAAACCTTCGGTTTCTCCAAAGAGATCACCGAAACGTAACCAGACTACGGACGCTAATTGATCTACGTTGGGCCCATGTAGCGCCCGAAAATAGCGTCCGTGAAATTCCTTACTTTGCCATACTGCCCTGCGATCGTTAGTGTCTAGCACCGCAGGTTTGTGCCAGTTCTCATTTGCCAAAGAGCGGGGTGAGTCCTTTGTCCACCGCCACTACATCTCGATGCATACCCACGTCGACAGCTAGGAAATATTCCCTGAGACTGCATATCTCGCGATTGTGGAGAGTCTTAGCATTTAAGAAGCCTCGACCTCCACACTTTCGCGGGATATACAGTCTCATTACCGACGACCGTGGGTGATGCATTCGATATGCAGTAAGCAGTGTACGGACCCGCCTATCCAGGGCGTCAAGTTCCGTTTGAGTCCATTTAAGTACACCGAAAGAGTGCATCAATACCGGCATGACCCAACCGTTGAAGGCGCGCACCTTGTTTCTGCCTCATAGAAGGCTATTGAATACCTTCTTCAGGCGGCCAAAGAAGCGCTCCTTTAACGATTGCTTCATGTCAGTAACATTGATACCTAACGCTTTCGACATACCCAAATACTTGTAAATTTCAGTTGAAGAGACGGATCTGAGGTTTATGGAATCCGAGAGTTGAGTTCCCACGGATTCCATAATCTCCCCATGCTTTACATGCATGACCGCACATTTGTCCACACCAAACTCCATCCTGATGGCACTACTGAAAGTTTCAGTTACCTTCAGTAGCTCCATCAGTTGCAGATTACTGGGGGCAAAGAGTTTCAAATCATCCATGTAAAGGAGCTGAGATATAACCTGACCACCTCTCTTCAACCGATAGCCCAGCCCTGAATTCTCCAGCAGTGAGCTTAGAGGGTTCAAGGCTAGGCAAAACCAAAGCGGACTCAAACTATCGCCCTGAAATATACCCCGCTCGATCTTTACCGGTTCGCTGTTCCTCTGGATATTTCGACATCCTGGATAGCGAAGAACTGTCCTCCATTGCCCCATACACGACATCAGGAAGGTGCGTAGCATTGTATCAATTTTATACAATTCTAGCACCCTCATGAGCCATGTATGAAGCACCAAGTCATAGGCCTTCTTATAGTCTATCCAACATGTCGACAGATCCTTTCGGGAACGCCGAACCTGTTGGCTAATGGCCATATCAATGAGGAGTAGCTCCTTAGTACCGCGGGACCCATTCCTACATCTATTTTGAGAGACAGACATGATGTAGTTGCTGTTAATATGATTATTAATTTTAGCTCTCAAAATAGATGTAAGAACCTTATAGACCGT
>NDFZ01004317.1:10418-32867 GCA_002192655.3 Mamestra configurata
GCACCCCCTGTATTGTAACAAGTTGCACTCACCCGCATACACGACCCCGTGGAAGAGATCGTTCATGATGGTGGCGAGCGCGGCGGCGCTGAGCATGCCGTGTAGCGCTCCCACGAACACCGTGCGGCCCGGCTCCAGTGCACCCCCTGTATTGTAACAAGTTGCACTCACCCGCATACACGACCCCGTGGAAGAGATCGTTCATGATGGTGGCGAGCGCGGCGGCGCTGAGCATGCCGTGTAGCGCTCCCACGAACACCGTGCGGCCCGGCTCCAGCCGCACCCCCTGTATTGTAACAAGTTGCACTCACCCGCATACACGACCCCGTGGAAGAGATCGTTCATGATGGTGGCGAGCGCGGCGGCGCTGAGCATGCCGTGTAGCGCTCCCACGAACACCGTGCGGCCCGGCTCCAGCCGCACCCCCTGTATTGTAACAAGTTGCACTCACCCGCATACACGACCCCGTGGAAGAGATCGTTCATGATGGTGGCGAGCGCGGCGGCGCTGAGCATGCCGTGTAGCGCTCCCACGAACACCGTGCGGCCCGGCTCCAGCCGCACCCCCTGTATTGTAACAAGTTGCACTCACCCGCATACACGACCCCGTGGAAGAGATCGTTCATGATGGTGGCGAGCGCGGCGGCGCTGAGCATGCCGTGTAGCGCTCCCACGAACACCGTGCGGCCCGGCTCCAGCCGCACCCCCTGTATTGTAACAAGTTGCACTCACCCGCATACACGACCCCGTGGAAGAGATCGTTCATGATGGTGGCGAGCGCGGCGGCGCTGAGCATGCCGTGTAGCGCTCCCACGAACACCGTGCGGCCCGGCTCCAGCCGCACCCCCTGTATTGTAACAAGTTGCACTCACCCGCATACACGACCCCGTGGAAGAGATCGTTCATGATGGTGGCGAGCGCGGCGGCGCTGAGCATGCCGTGTAGCGCTCCCACGAACACCGTGCGGCCCGGCTCCAGCCGCACCCCCTGTATTGTAACAAGTTGCACTCACCCGCATACACGACCCCGTGGAAGAGATCGTTCATGATGGTGGCGAGCGCGGCGGCGCTGAGCATGCCGTGTAGCGCTCCCACGAACACCGTGCGGCCCGGCTCCAGCCGCACAGATCCACCCTGAACCCAGTTACTGTCCGCCAGCGCCCAGGGTATCACTTGCACCTGAGACGACAAACTGCATTAGTTAGTGCAAAGATCCACGAAACTCAACTACCCCGTCAGTGTACCGGGGTAAAGCGATTTGATTTAGGAACTACTTAACATTCGTAGGAAACTTTACGCACGACCTACATCTAGTAGCGGTAGCCGATTAGCAATACTCGTGGCTCGTTTCCAATTTACTCACAGGAGCGAATAGTATAATATGTTACTCGGGGATAAAGATTTCTTTGCATTTGGCTAGATTGAATTAGTATCAACTCCCCCTAGTTTCGCTCGTGAGTTTACCCTAGAATCCTTTATTAGGTCGGGATTTAATATGATGCATGCACAGTGGCTGGTTACGGTGGTGAAGTAAGCAAAGTGCAGCATTGGATTATAAAAGCTGAAAATACGACAATCTTGAGCGACACGTTGGGTTGTAACAATCCCGTCATTAAGGCTGAATACCAAGTGACAATGACGTACCTCCTTGCTCCTCATCTTGCGCGAGCCGATGCGGTAGTACCAGTCCGTGCCGTCCCGGCGGCTGGCGGCCAGCAGCGCGCGCACGCGGCGCTCGCTCTCGAACGTGACGTAGGCGTAGCCCCGCGGGGCGCCCGCGCCGCCGCCCCCGCACTCGCGCCCGGGCCACTCCACGCTGGAGTTGGTAACGATACAACAATGAGAACAGAACTTATGCTACGTCGTTTGCTCAATGCAAAGGTCTTATTAACGTTTCTGTAAACTTAACCGTTCTAAAATATCAAATACTGAAATAGCATATTTAACATCAGAGTGAATTGATTTATTTTTAGTTTGTTATAGCAGTGTACAACATGTACAAAAAGTAGTCGGCAAATAAAGTCGATTACACTTATTCGAAAATAGACTCCCTTAAGACGACCCACTGACCACTCAATTTAATAAAGTAGTGTTAATGAGCTCGCATTGCTAAACAGTTTAAAATATGCGTCTCGGGTTCTAGAAACGGTAATGTGATTTTTTAACTAGTGTACTCTTTCACAAATCCGTGCCTTCTGGAAGTCAGCTAGGAAACACCAACCTCATCTACGATTAAAATTAACCAAAAATGCAAAAAACATTTTTAGCCAATTTGACTAAATACCTATCACTTACCTGGCGATGATAGGAATAAGAAAAAACAAAAATGAATTTAATAAGGAAACATTCAAGAACTACTTACCGTATAGGCTGAAAATGCTTCAGCGTGTGCATGAGAGCCTCCTCGGAGATGTCCCAGGGCAGGCCTCCCAGGAACACCTTGGCGCTGAAGCCCCCGCTGGGGTCGGGGCAACGGGGCGGCAGCTCGCCGCGCCAGCGCAGGACTTCGCCCCCATTGCGCCCGCAGGATACCACACCACCTTGATTAAGAAATGGGATAAGATGATGCTATGCTTTGCTTATGTGACTGGCTTAAAACTAGTAAAATCGATAACATTATTAGAAGTCACAAACAGAATTATTAAGTTCAAGAACAAACGCAATTTCATACAAGGCAAAGTTCAAATTCCATTGCCACATTCACCTTTTCAATCCAACATCGAATACACTGCGCTAAAGCAACAACTGATGAGCCAGTCATGGAATGTAAAATATCGAGAAGTTTTCGAAATACCAAATGAGTCGCAAGTTATGTAGAGATCTTAATGCGGTAATGTTTAAGGATCCATTCCATGGGCCTTTTGGACTGGCTATTGTAAAACTGTTCGAGGCAAACTGATGAAACAAAGAAGTTATTCAAAACGGAAATGCAAAATTCATTTATTCAAATTAGGATGAGTGGCAGCACTTTTTGAACGTCAAAGTTCTATATAAAGACAGTCCCCCAAAACGCCCGCCCGTTACCACTTCCTAGTGTTTTAGCTGGGAAGAAGAAGTGGCGCAACAAACTCCCCAGCAACACATCAGTCTGTTAAGTTTTAAAAACTTAAATTTATACAGTAGCATGCAAAGTAAGTTTACAAAACATGACAAAAATGTTTAACATGTAAATCAACTTTTAAATGAAAATTTGATTTATATATTGGAATTGTTTCTAAATAAATAACCGAAAATCTGTACGTTACTTTAAATACTCTTAGTACGGGTAAAGGTAAAAATGTAATAGGTAAAAGATACTTACAAAAAGAAGCGCGCCTAGGCAACATAGCGTTGCGATGGTCCCGGGAAATGTTCCGCTTGGTCCACGGCTCATCTCGCTCGCAGCGCTCCTGTCGCTCGAATCGCTCATTTCGCTCGAAGCGCTCATTTCGCTCGAAGCGCTCGAGTCGGTCGCAGTCGAGCAGCGCCGGCGGCAGCGACACCGACGCCGAGGGCATCGCCAGAGCCTTCTAAAACATGCACTTACTGTACCACTGGGAGGGCGTGATTTACATGTTTCATGCAACAGACACAGAAATTTGTAGAACACTAGTAACCGTTCAGGGGATGGAAGTACTACCGATAAACTATCTCCAATGTTTCAGAAATTTTCGTAGGGTAAGTATATAATATGCTACCGGAACATGGCAAACGCCGTAAGATTGTAAAATATCACGTGAAATTGTAATTTTTTTTTTCGAAATAAGATGATATATTGGAAACTATTGAATTTGGATGGGATTTATTGTATATGTCACCGGAAAATATCAGTTTATGTCAGTCCACAATTTCTCGGAATGACTCCGCGAGGTTATAGACTATAAAAATTTTATGCGTAAAGTAGTATTCCAAATGTTCAGTTGACAATTTTCCGAGAGTTTACAATTTCTCAAGTTAATGTATAATCTGAGTTTGCTATTTTCCGGTGACATACAAAGAATTTTTTCATAATAGGTTTATCGAAAAATAATCTAATCAAGATTTATTACAATCTTACAGAGTGCAATTCTCGGGGGACATAATTATACATTATACATGTATAGGGAATATTGACAAAGAAAAGCAGTTTAACACAAAAACAGCAGATTTTCTTTGGATATTTCTGGGTTGATCGAATAATGAAAGATGTTTACAATGGAAACTATTTTCACCCTCTAAATGGTTATTAGTTTTAGGTTACCCTGTTAAAGTGTGGATGAAACTAATGTAAGATTCCTCTGAAAAAAATATCACTACTCGAAATAACAGGAAGCGGGGGGTACTGCAATTAGACCTATCGATGGATTAACAGTACTAAGACTCAAGACGCTAGACTACTATTAGCCGACCGCTGCTCGTTTTCAATAATATATATATATCTAAATGAATGTCTGAATAAAACGCTGATAAACGCAGAGTTTAAACTCGATAGTGAAGTCATTTTTAAGCATTTATTCTGGCATTTCCTAATAGTGGTGAAAATAGATATCAGAGTTTTCCGATTTTATACAATTGAAATGCAGAACATCTGCATTTCAATTGTATAAAATCGGAAAACTCATTTGGATCTGGTAGCCAGATTCGTAAATACCTAAGGACCATTTGACAACAAACTTATAAGTGAAGTTCAGAGGAAGTATCAAAATATGAGAGTATTCCCCCTAAACAAAGGAAGGATCGAGGTTTTTTTAAGAAATTACTTCACTAACATGAAAAAATATCTGTTAAAAATTTAGGTCAAATAAAATGTTACGTTTAAAATAAAATATACAAAACTACCTAACATCAAAAACGGCTCTAAAATTTGCTCCCAAAAACTATTCAAGAAACCCTTTCAACATCAACAAAACCTAGTATCTTAACTGCTCTTAAGGTACAAACAAAAAGGTACTTACTAACGAGGCAACAAGGTCGGTAATGCCTTGTCCGGAGGTGGATTCTTCGGGCCACTGCGCGCCAGGCTGGGCACTCTCGCTGCAACAAGCGTACTTAGTGATAATTGCTATATTAAAGTACACTAGACTACTTAGAACGAACCCAGGCGACGCATTAAGGTACACAAGTTTTTAATTAGTATTAATGGAGGCAAAATGGCCGCGGCGCAAAGTGTTGGAAAGAAGAATTGGGCTTTCAAGGGGTTGTGGAAATGTTTTTATGAGTTTTATGGGGTTAATTTTGTTCAAGGTTGAACTGCTTTAAAACTTTCTACAGGCGATGAAATTAAAATGAAAAACAAGTGCGAGTCGAACTCGTGCGCCGAGGGTTCCGTACCTACCCTAAATACCGCCATAATACAAATTGGTATCATTTTTATTGGTGGAGGAGTCAACTATATGTATGGGGACACAAATTTTTAACATTTTTTTATTTTTTCGAATTTTCCCTTTATTTGTGCCGTAACCTTGCTTTTTCCCAAATTTCGTGATTCCAGGTCAACAGGTACTACCATATAGGTTTTCGACCCAAAACCTATAGGGTACTTCCGGTTGACCTAGAATTGACAATTTTGGTTGAAAGCAAGGTTTTACAGCACATTCAAAGGGAAAATTCCGAAAAACAAAAGTTGAAAATCTTACCAAGTTTTCGCGAAAATTCTAATAGGGACTATAGACCTCGGTATCTAGTAAAAATTTTGTCTTAAATCCTATTTACGAAAAACGTACGCGACTTACGAGTGACGTTTCACAACTAGTACAGTCTGTTTATCGTAAATTTGAAGACGCAAGTCGCAAATTTTAAGATTAAAAAAAAAATTGTCTCTAGGTTTTGAGCAATGTAATATAAAAATTCAGCAAAACCATATGAAGCCTTTGCTACACGTTCAGTCTTATTTGCATCAATTCTTTTTTGTGCAAGTGAACATAATATGCTTAAGACGGCAAAATGGTATACCGTACAAATAGCTAGCACACCATGCAGTTTTGCGCCAATGTTTGCACAAACTGTTTGCGCAGGGAAGATTGAGCGTGTAGCCGAACCTTTACGAAGTACAAATAATTAAAAAGAGAAAAAATCTAAGGTGGACTTCACTAGGCGAATAAGTTATTAGGATAAAGTTCATTTTTCATCAAAGAATTCAGGAGAATAGCTGCGCAAATAAGCGAAGTGAGGTGCCAGCATCACAGTAAAAAGGCTGCTAGCATACCTGTAACTGGCGAAGGCCGTAGGATGTCGCGGCGGGAAGCAAGCGGGCGGCACGAGCGCGCGCGGCGTCTGCGCCGCCTCGGGGCTGGCCGGCTCGTCGCTCCAGCGCCAGTCGCCGTCGCCGCCGCACTCCTGCGCAAAACATTACATCAGTGGGGCAGTTCGCGTACTTATGATGGAACGTTCGCATTCGCCTCTTTCATGTGTCAAAATGTCCGCCCCTAAGACTATCTACTGACAGTTTGACAGCATACGAACGTTCCTTAAAAATAACGGGAATTGCCCCCAAGTTCTTGCATGAAAATGTCAAACGAGTCCAGCTAGCAGAAGAAAAGCAAATTCTAAGGAATACCTGGTATTAAAGTACAACTAAAGAAGCATTTTCTTCATTTCATATAAGCAAGAACGACTCGCACAGATTTCAGCCCACTTAACATTTTTGCAGGACAACCGCCTACAAACGAAACTATTTATTCGGCCTATTTCATGAGTATTAGTATCTACTTTCAAGCCTCTTGGAATCAAGAGTAATAGAGTACCTACACCCGAATCGTTCAATTCTATGATAGGATTAATGCTGAAGCTTTTTGAAATACTATTAAAATGGCCGCGAACATATGAACGTCGCAGTTATGATATAAATTATTAAATACAATTCCCGAAACACTTAATGCCCCGTAACCGCATAATATACGAGGACTGCAGCTTCGGAAATCCCATAAAATAAGATTTGTTTCACTATGTATTTCCAGCAACTTTCGCTGCTTTACTACAAACTTATTCAATACATGAATAGACACTAAAAGCTTAACTTTGTGCTCCATTTGAAAATCGAAGGTTAAAAAAACCGCGGTTTATTTTTAGAATGGAACTTTTAAGTTGAAGTTACAGGATCTAAATCGAATTGCAGCGTATGTAAGTGGCATTAGGCAATCAGAAAGTTCGGAAGTAATATTAGATAAAATTGTAGAGCAATCTCGAGTCAGTCCAACGCAGCGAGTGCCCAAAGCTAACAAGCATGAAAAGGGGTATCTGTATCCAAGATAGTTTTCCGGGTCGCGGGCGCGAGCCGATTAAACGCGGGGCCTTGGCATGAGCCTACACAAATAATATTATATTGCCAGATGCATGCCAATAGTTGGCGATACCGCCAGACGCCTGCCAAGTGCACGATTGCTAACTTGCTCCGCCATATTGGAGGGTATGTTGTGACGCGAGCCTCTTGGCAGAAACTACTAGTATTACTTTTAAGACGCCGCTTAATTTGAGCCCGATCTGGTAATTAAAAATTTACGACGAATTTACTCGCGCGTCCGGTGCCATTTTCTGGTGCTATGATCCGTGAGCGGTTACAAAACTTGTGTTGAATTTGAATGAAGTATATTTACCTACAAGTTCATATAGAGAAGTTTGGGCAAACCAAAAATATAATGAAAGACACGGGGTGTGACTGAGGTGCCCATTACACGCTCATGAAAGCGTCATTCAATTCTAAAAGAAACGAATGACCGATTGAATTGAATCGACATTAGACGCTCATTCTTAAATACGCGACGATATATTATTGGCTGATATACGGGATTTGAAAAAGGCCAAGGACTGAACTATTACCCATTCCATAAACATAACAGACCCATTCACTTAAGTCGTGACTAATGAAATATTCAGCCGGTCGATTCTGTAAACATGTTGAAAGTGAGGGCTTGGGTGAAGTGGATATGGTTTGACAGCTGGTGAGCTGTCAATCCATATGATCACTTCACCCAAGCCTTCACTTCGACATGTTTACAGAATCAATCGTCAGATTTTCGTCAATCAATTTCATGCCACCATGAGGCACTGCATTACGCGATAGGTTATCCGTCAGTCACTGCCTTGACTGGTTAAACTTATGATATCAATCGAGGATAAAATCTAAAAAAACCGACAAGTGCGAGTCAGACTCGCGCAGGGTTCCGTACCATTATCTATAAAAACGGCAAAAAAAAACATTTGTTGTATAGGAGCCCCCCTTAATTTTTTTTAATTCTGTTTTAGTATTTGTTATAGCGGCAACAGAAATACATCTGAAAAATTCGACTAACTATCATTCAGGTTCATGAGATACAGCCTGGTGTCAGACGGACAGCGAAGTCTTAGAGCCCTTGTCCACGGTTTGGTTTTTTCTCGGCTGACGGATCCGGCGAGACGGTCGCCGTGGACAAACAGCGTTAGTAATAGGGTCCCGTTTTACCCTTCGGGTACGGAACCCTAAAAAGCAGAGGAAAACCACGCGAGGTACATTTTGCTTGACCAAAAAGACTGCTTAAACACCCTGTACACAAAACTCCAGAGGAACGTAAATAGTCCTCCCCAAATACATAAATCCTTTCTCATCATGGTAATGCGTTTCCCCAGAATCGATTAGATAATTCACTGGAAAATATTCTACACTTAAACCCGTTGTCATACTCGTCGGAGCCCGGATGGCACATTACTAAATTGAGAAGCTTCAGCATCTATTCACGTCGCATTCGATAAATAACGGGAAGTAAAAATAGTTTTAAACTTCGCAAAATTTAGCTCGAAGTAGGTAATGAAATATTCATGGAGAAATCGATAGTCGACACGTTAGCGGGAACTTCTACATATTGATATTACCGCAAATAGAACTGTGGTTAGGAACCGTTTAAATATAAATCGGGGAAGTGCAGAGGTCAAATATGAAAAGCATGCAGAGTAGGCACGCCTAGTGAAATAAATGGGGCTGTGAAAATCTAAGCTTTAAATTGTGTACAGTTATGCGATTTAGCGAACCATAAAATGTACGCATCTCATATAGTCGGAGGTGATGGGGGCTCAACGATGCCGGCTAATGCATGTATAGTAACCCAGGCGATCCAAGCGATTCGGCCGCATTATTTGGCACGGCCGGCCCATTAATATGGGCCACTGTTGGCACCAATCTCTGCTAACATTAACTGGCATCAAACCGGATGTCGTACGGTACATTATGAACGGACAATAAAACCTACGGAGTGCTTTGTACTTAAAATTTGATTTAACTCTTGGCGCTATATGAATATAAGGAATTTGATGTATGCTGCGATACATAGACTAAAAAAACCTTGGCGCCCAACATGGGGCCGCTCTGAACTTGTTTAATTCTTTAGAATTGGCAGTTGGACATGTTTAAGAAGCGCTATAAAGTAACGATTTAAGGCTACATAAATAAAATTAAGTATGCGAACTTGGGAGTTATGAGGGTAGGACGAGAATCTTGAATACAGTGATTTGCAAAAGCTTGGTTGCAATAAGCCTACGAAAGCAAAGCTTATAAGTTACGGGCTTAAGTAGGACGGAGAGGCAAAATATAAAAAGTTCGAAAAAAGCAATAGGGCATCTCGAAAGGTAAACTTAAAAAACACTGACCTGCATCTAATAACGCGAAATTGAGAAGCATTTTGGTATTAGGTACTCACATTATAATAATAATTGAAGAATGCGCTCCGTATCTGGTGCAAGTAAAAAAATACTTTTTAGAGGGTAGGCAAGAAAGTGTTTCAAGCAAAAACTCAATTTCCCGCCTTTAACGTTATAACAATATTACGGAAAACTTACATTTAGTACGTGAAGGACCAAACCCATCAAATATTGTAATTACTCAAATATAGTGCCAAGAAAACTAATTTTGATCCTAACAATCTTAAAAATTTGCAGAGATCCCCTCTGCTTTTTAAAAAAGGATCATTACATTTCCAAAGTGTAAACTAAAAATAGTTTTTATACAGCGCTTCTAATACCTTCACAATACTAAGTTTTCCGGACGCCTCAAAGACAAACTTAAATACCGACACCTATGGAAAAGTAAAAAAAGAAACTGGTGAGACAAAACAACGGACTATCGGACACTAGACTAAAATCTTAAATATGGCCATCATCATCAGCTGGTACCCCACTCTCCAAGAAATTTTTAATTTTTTGAGCCATGTGCTTGATGACCAGCTTTAGAAAGAAATAATAACATTTATCAAAAAGTTAATACACACACGTCGATACACATACATAGTAACAACATTTTTAAGCGTGCCTCAAGACTGCGCCTAAAATCATTATTTTAGTAGTAATACCGTGTCTAGACAAAAGTTTAAATAAGGAATGTAGGTACTCACATTGCTACGAAGCGCGGCGGGCGCGGAGGCCTGCTCCACGAGGCTCGTAGTGTCGAGTCCCAGGAAGTCAGTCAGCGAGCGACGGTTCTCCCCTGAACCGCCGCCACCAGGGTTGTTGTCCTGTACCAGAAGAAAATGTTTAGGAAAAAAATAGAAGCAATAGAAAATAAACATTGTTTAAATTTATAGGAGAGGTTTTTTTGCGCTACAGGGATATGTACAGAAGTGAACCAAGTCTGAAAGAATACTGCACATGGGCAGTAGTAACTTTAAAAATTCAACGAAATCGAAAAGTTAATCCGACGTTACAATAGGTTTTACAGCTTGTCTTGCTCTTAAAACTTCTTTTCCAGAGACTAAACCCATACTAACGCCGCATTTGTATAAGCTTTACATAGTTCCTGCAAAGATATGGAAGGCAGTTCATGTACCAAAAAACGAAGTGACAATGAGGGTAGTTTCAACATTCTAAATTTTGAAATCTTAACGGATTTTCATCGCGCGGGTATGTCACTACTTAAATGATATTGGACATCGAGCATCGTACATTATGAATGGTTTGTTGATACTGCAAATTGATCAGAAAATATTTTGAAAATTTTTAAGCGACCTGGCTAAACAAAGCACGAAATTATTTGCGAAGCATTTCTTTCAGGTCAAATATTTTTAGAAAACTTCAAGTCTCAATAAAAATTGCAGTAGAACATAGAGGAAGCTGAAATAAATATCAAAATCACAAAGTAAAGAAAAGAAACATGGTACTGACCTGATGTAGAAGCGGCATAAGTGCCGCTGAAAAGTTTCAAAGTTCCGATGTAATCTAGAGCAAGTCGAAAAGAGTTCCGAGCTAGGATGCTTGCGCGGCGGCGGCGCTCAGACGACTGGCCAGTAGAGCGCGCGCCTCGAAGAACGAAGCCGCACCCACCCCACCTCTCCCCCTACCACCCACTCTACGACACAAACCACGCCCACGTTTACAAACTTTTTAATAATTTCGATGCTAAAATATCGAAAATTAATTAAAAATTACTTTACTAATTGTACTTCTCATTTTCCTTAGTATTTAATTTAGAAAATATGTACGTATATCGTGATTTGAATTCGCAATGTTGCGCGCGCAAGATGGCGGCCGAACGCACGTGGTTTGCGTCGTTCCACGCATGTCTGGTGAGGTCAAATGTATTTCAATTAATTACTTGCAGGAATTTTATTTTTAAAAAACAAAACTACGAAAGAAATTAGGTTAATTTATTCTCATTGATATAGACTTCAATTGTTTTCTTTTAGAATTTCATATTTCATACAAAAAATATAGTTTTATCTGACGAATAGGAATGCTTTTTTTGGGAAAAAAGTAAGAGACTTCGCTATGATTCAATAAAAAAGAAGAAATACATTTTCCATTACAGGCAATAGGAAATAAATCTTGCCAATTATGAAAACGAAAATTAATCAATAAAACACCATGTATATTTGACTTTCTTTTATTTTAAACAAGAACCTAAATGGGTACAATAACCAATATTCTTTAAGATAGACACAACATGTTTTTATTTGCTTTCTTCAATAATTAAACAAAAATTTTGCAAAAAAACCATTATATTTTCTTGCCGTTTTTTGGAGTTGAAACCTTCGGGCCGTGGGGCCCTTTCAGCCTTTTCAAAGAAATTTCGAAACGGCTGTTTGACACTTCCCGTGACCCAAGAGCTGGCTTTTACTTAGGTCAGAGGCTAAGTATTGCCATTCAACGTGGCAATGCCGTCAGTCTCTTGGGCACATACCAGCTGACAGCGTTGAGGACGAATATTTTGACGCTGCAATTTAGTTTGTTTTCTGTTTCGTTTGTTTGTTAATATGGTATTTACAAAAATACACATAAAGTATTTACATATCATAACATCATTATGTACAACTTTTTCGCTTGATGGAAAGCGATGAATGAGGTCTGTGATGGAACGAGCAAGCCCAGAAGATGACCTTTTCAATATTAACGGCTCCAATAAATACTGTAACAAAAGCGCCAAGGGGTCATGTCAAAAGCACCCTTTGAAAACAGCTCGATGGTCGCAGTGTGTTATTAATGCTGGCAGTTCACTTGGCCTAATATTCCCTTTACTTCTTTGTTGAAAAATGAACTTTATTTAAATCAATTCAGGTTATATTTTCTATTGTTCAATTAACGCGAATATTTGGGTAAATACGCCAAGTGAAGTGCCTCCTTAACATATGACAGATGTTTTTAATATAACTGGTCGCAAATAAACAATAAAATGTCAACCGACACAGCTGCGACTTTGAGAGAAACGCCTATGGAGTTATTAAACTCTTAGGTAGAAAATTGACATGACATAAGAAAAGGATTTTCTCATGTAAATAATCTCAAATCATTTAACATTATACTGGAAAATGTTCCAACATTAGAATAGAAAACTGTTTATTAGGTACGTATACCGTTATCATCTTTCTGCCCTTATCCCATGTTACTTGGGGTCGGCGTAACACGTTTTTTTCTTCCATTCGCTATCACTAACTTAACTTCCTTTTCTATCATATCACTCACAATCCATTCATCTTTTCTTTGGCCTCCCTCTCCCTCTCCATCCATCCACATTTATATTTTATTTTTATGTTTATTACGTATACCATATAAGTTAAAAATATATATGAAGAAAACATTACAGAGGGTGAACACAATGGATGGTATCTGATAACAATGCCATGGTCAAAAAAGTATTTAAATTTTTTTGAGGGTTGATATGATATTGCTTATTTGCATCTAAATGATTAACAGTTTATTTATTGATTTATTTAAAGTTAATGTACAATAGTGGTACATGGGCGGACATAATGCATCAAGGCATTCTCTATCAGTCAACCTTTGGGTTAAAAAGAATACACTGTGGTAGGTTTACAACAAATAGGTAGAATTTTGTTTCGGAAAGAATACACAAATAATATATAATACTAATAAAATCATATATATGCTAAAATAATAAACTAATAAATATGATATATAATAATCTTACTGATAAAGAGAATTCATAATAATCATGACGAAGAACAACTAAGAATGACATGCTTTTATAATCGAAAACACTACTTGTGTTTTCGGATTTACTTGTTTACCTTTTTGTGTACCTGCTATGTTTTATTTTTTCATAGATTAAGAATGCAATGCCTTTTTGGTCGTCTTTCTTGCTTAACAGAATTAGCAGAATTGGCTAAATTTAGACAGTTTTTATTCACCATACTATGTTTATAAGCCCTATTTGTAACACTGAATATTATCCACTTATGAAGCCATATATTTATTTAGTTTGACACACAGCTACTGTTATTATAGACATAGATTCATATACATTTTTTTTTCAGGTTTAAACAATGTTTTATATACCTCGGAATGTAGGCTATAAATGCTGAAAACATTTTTTAATGCTATTTTGTTTTTACAATAACTGTGACGTTCATGACTCTTATCTCCCTGAATACTAGAATGGAGTCCTTATTCTGGCTGAGGGCGTTTAAATCCAGAATTTGTTGAAAATTCCAAAACATGCACATATTACACAGATCATTTGTTTACTTTTTCAAGATGAGTTCATATCCGAGCTATTCATATAACAACCACGAGCACAAGTCATTCTATCATTGACATAAGGTTTAAATTGCAATGGTTAACGTGTACTTGTTTTTTTTATTTGTGGCTTCTCGCTGTTCAACCTATAAGGTTGTCGACTGCTTAACCGGGCTTGCCTGTGGTGGCCTTAATATAATATTAAAGCCTCCAACCAGGGCTTATGAAAAACATACAAACTAAGCGACTACACGCTAAGGGCACCCCCTGTGGGGTACGGGACAGCTAGGGACGGGCTGGATCGAACTGGAACGTGTGCTTGTGAGATGAATAAGCTTTACTTGATTTTTAGAAGACTGAATTCAGAATTTCATATGATTGACATTCTTTGCCAATTACTCAATTATCTACTTTAGGCATAAATATGTAGTCCAAGTTGATTTTTAGTGGCCATTTGTATTTTTTTTTTCAGAAATTTACTTAGCAGGGAATCGAGTTCGAGATTCCCAAACATGACAATTATCCGAGATTCTAAACTCAAGTTTGACACAACATTTCGTATTCAAGTAACGAAAGTCATATCTTGTCCAAATGCAATTATATTTACAAATAAATGCCACCATCCACCAGATATGCAAGTCTATACAATAAAGTACAACAGAACTCTGTGCTTACTGCTCATCAAACCGGTATCAGAACATTGGGTTAGTCACACGAGGAGAATTTCTCTTTTCGAGTGGGCGATTATTTAAGACTCATGTCAAAATGCATCGTTTTTAGAAATTGGCAGCGTCGAAACAGCGCCAGAAAGTCTCCCCATCCAAACACCAAATCCCAACTACTGTTGATTCAAGTGCTTCATCCTCTGCGCTCTCCGTTTAGCTGATTTCGAGGTCACGAAGGAGCACGTCATCCGTTAGTCTTGCAGGCCGAACATCGGCGCGACGATGGTGCCGGGCTGGTGCGGCAGGCCCGAGCGCGGCCGAGGCAGGCAGCCGCGCTCGTCGCTGTACATGTAGGGCAGGCGCAGCACCCAGTACGCCGACGCCGATAACTTGATGGGCGGCGACCCCACCGGCTGCGGGACGAACATCGGACCCCCTGCTATGGGTTGCACCTGGAATTAAGACGGTGGGGTGTTAGTGTTGGTGGCTGTAATGCATTATGATGTTTGTGAACATAGTTCAGCCTCGTGACTTATTATAACTTGA
The DNA here is from genome assembly GCA_002192655.3 of Mamestra configurata. Taxonomy (NCBI): domain Eukaryota; kingdom Metazoa; phylum Arthropoda; class Insecta; order Lepidoptera; family Noctuidae; genus Mamestra; species Mamestra configurata. The sequence goes on from NDFZ01004317.1 coordinate 25,515, forward strand.
TAACCAGAGATCGAAATAGAGAGACTATATTTACCTAATGTTCGTGGAAGTAAGTGACATAGAGTTGATAATACCTTCTGTAAAATCCCGGAATCATAAATGGAATCATGACAATTAAAACCCGGGATTATAAAAACATGAACTGGACTTTGAGTACAGCTACAAATTATTGATTTGAAGAATCAAAAGAAGAAAGAGTTGTGCGAAAACAAAGCTATTTAATTTAACATTTTTAGTAGGTATGGAACTCTAAAAACATAATTAGATTCTTCAATATAATAATTTTGTTCAAATGTATTCAAATCGCAATAAATAATTTGCAATTTCTTAGATCCCGGGATACAATCATCATGTTTATGATTCCGGGATTTTAGAGGAGGTATTATCAACTCTATGTTACTTACTTCCACCAACATTAGGTAAATTTAGTCTACCTATTCCGATCTCTGTTGGTAACAGGCGCACGGGTGGATCAATCAGGTTAAACTACGTTTGCCGAGGTTTGTGTGTGGAATCATCACCCTTCCGTACCTCGGAAAATAAGTTCCGGTTAGAACTGAGATTGGTGGATCTTTTACGTATTTTTGTGTCTTTGACGTCAGAAGGCTGATAAACAGTCTTGCCAAAGGTTTGTGTGTGATCGTGTTACCCAGAAGCTAAGTTAACATCAGATAGGCAGTTACTCCTTGTAAGATACTGTCATTCGTTGCATACATATAGGTAGTGGCACTGTACCTTAGGGTCCATGGTAACATGCACGGGCGCCTTGGGCGTGACGACGTGGACGCGCATGAGCTGCGCGGCGCGCGCGGGCGCACTGCGGCACAGGCAGGCGCAGTACAGCGGCATGTCGGTGGCGGCCAGGCGGCCCCCTAGGGCTCCGGCCTCGCGCCCGCAGCCCCCGCCTCCGCCGTTGACGACCGTGTCCGGGGATGACATCATGAACCTGGAAATGAGACACGGTATTATGTTAGTATACCGTACTTGCAGGACGGCTAAGTTCAGCAACATATTATGCTGATAAAAAAATCCGGATATTGATACCGCGCGACTAGTCTACTTTAGTTACTTTCATAGAATCATGTCTTACGGTATCTTACTACGGGGACGGGCTGCAGACATCGAGTCAGAGAGGATTTAGTAATTTCCGTATTTGACTGTAGCGTTTCGGGTAGCTTGATGTGCTGGCGTCTGTACATACAGTTCCGTTGCAAAGTAACTTTGTGTTTACATAACAGCCTATTTTGGTCCTTTTATTTTTCTTTGAAATTAATCTAGAATATCCCATCGGTCCCTGAATTTTCTTTGTTGATAAAAATCAACAAACTTGTTGTTACAATTTTCTCATAATTTGTAGTAAGCAAATTCAGTCATTATAGACAAAAATGGACTAACACGTGTAGGCGCGAGCTGAGCAATTTGCCGCTGGATGCAACCATTTCTGCAGCCGTTTTTGCACTGATTTAATTCAACTTGCAATGCTGGAAAGTAAGGCAGCTACTAGGATGCGTTACCATGACACAAGCACAGTTCAGATTATGTTTGTATACAGAACATGTCCCACTCTTAGAGTTAAGGAACTTTCGCATTCTCAGATCATGTCAAGTAAGGTTAGGTCAGAATTAGGTAAGTTCAGAATCATATATGGTCAACTAGGTAAAGTTACGACTAACATAGCATATAACAGTAGGTAACGAACCTGTGTCCCCTGGGGCACTCGTACTCGAAGCCGATGAAGATCTTGACAGTGAGGTGGTGATGTGGCTGGATCTTACCGCGCCCGCGCGACGGACCCGACACGCGCCAGCCGCTCATCGACTCCAGGCTGGATAATGTACAATATTTATTTAACCTTTATGTAAAGTAATGGCACATAGGCGGACTTAATAAAACGAGGCATTCTCTACACTTCTGAAAGTCATAACATTTCCTGCCTTGCTACAGCAACAGCAGCGTTTTGGCGGCTGTGAGTTTTACCGCGCTGGACGAGCAGTCTAGGTGATGTTTTTCTGTCTTCCTATAATGTTACTCACCGCACTGCGCAGTCCCACGGCAGCAGATAGTTGGTGTGTGGCAGGAAGCCAGGCTGCAGGTGCTCGGGCAGGCCCAGCGAGTGCGAGTACAGCGAGGACGCGCCCAGGCACACCACGGACCAGCTGCTGAAGTTACTCACCGCACTGCGCAGTCCCACGGCAGCAGATAGTTGGTGTGTGGCAGGAAGCCAGGCTGCAGGTGCTCGGGCAGGCCCAGCGAGTGCGAGTACAGCGAGGACGCGCCCAGGCACACCACGGACCAGCTGCTGAAGTTACTCACCGCACTGCGCAGTCCCACGGCAGCAGATAGTTGGTGTGTGGCAGGAAGCCAGGCTGCAGGTGCTCGGGCAGGCCCAGCGAGTGCGAGTACAGCGAGGACGCGCCCAGGCACACCACGGACCAGCTGCTGAAGTTACTCACCGCACTGCGCAGTCCCACGGCAGCAGATAGTTGGTGTGTGGCAGGAAGCCAGGCTGCAGGTGCTCGGGCAGGCCCAGCGAGTGCGAGTACAGCGAGGACGCGCCCAGGCACACCACGGACCAGCTGCTGAAGTTACTCACCGCACTGCGCAGTCCCACGGCAGCAGATAGTTGGTGTGTGGCAGGAAGCCAGGCTGCAGGTGCTCGGGCAGGCCCAGCGAGTGCGAGTACAGCGAGGACGCGCCCAGGCACACCACGGACCAGCTGCTGAAGTTACTCACCGCACTGCGCAGTCCCACGGCAGCAGATAGTTGGTGTGTGGCAGGAAGCCAGGCTGCAGGTGCTCGGGCAGGCCCAGCGAGTGCGAGTACAGCGAGGACGCGCCCAGGCACACCACGGACCAGCTGCTGAAGTTACTCACCGCACTGCGCAGTCCCACGGCAGCAGATAGTTGGTGTGTGGCAGGAAGCCAGGCTGCAGGTGCTCGGGCAGGCCCAGCGAGTGCGAGTACAGCGAGGACGCGCCCAGGCACACCACGGACCAGCTGCTGAAGTTACTCACCGCACTGCGCAGTCCCACGGCAGCAGATAGTTGGTGTGTGGCAGGAAGCCAGGCTGCAGGTGCTCGGGCAGGCCCAGCGAGTGCGAGTACAGCGAGGACGCGCCCAGGCACACCACGGACCAGCTGCTGAAGTTACTCACCGCACTGCGCAGTCCCACGGCAGCAGATAGTTGGTGTGTGGCAGGAAGCCAGGCTGCAGGTGCTCGGGCAGGCCCAGCGAGTGCGAGTACAGCGAGGACGCGCCCAGGCACACCACGGACCAGCTGCTGAAGTTACTCACCGCACTGCGCAGTCCCACGGCAGCAGATAGTTGGTGTGTGGCAGGAAGCCAGGCTGCAGGTGCTCGGGCAGGCCCAGCGAGTGCGAGTACAGCGAGGACGCGCCCAGGCACACCACGGACCAGCTGCTGAAGTTACTCACCGCACTGCGCAGTCCCACGGCAGCAGATAGTTGGTGTGTGGCAGGAAGCCAGGCTGCAGGTGCTCGGGCAGGCCCAGCGAGTGCGAGTACAGCGAGGACGCGCCCAGGCACACCACGGACCAGCTGCTGAAGTTACTCACCGCACTGCGCAGTCCCACGGCAGCAGATAGTTGGTGTGTGGCAGGAAGCCAGGCTGCAGGTGCTCGGGCAGGCCCAGCGAGTGCGAGTACAGCGAGGACGCGCCCAGGCACACCACGGACCAGCTGCTGAAGTTACTCACCGCACTGCGCAGTCCCACGGCAGCAGATAGTTGGTGTGTGGCAGGAAGCCAGGCTGCAGGTGCTCGGGCAGGCCCAGCGAGTGCGAGTACAGCGAGGACGCGCCCAGGCACACCACGGACCAGCTGCTGAAGGCCGGCAGGAGGCCTGCGGGGCTGCCTGTGTGCAACATCCCTGGGAGGTACTCTGTGGTAGATGGCTGACGACTCATCACTTTCTCTGGAAAGTAGGAAAGGCAAATATTGATTTGTTATTGCTGGTATGGATGCGCGAGTAGGTGAGTAGGTCTTTCATGGGTGTCATAAAATGTGCTTGACACTTGTATGTTTCGACTCAAGCAGCCTTATCGCAAGCCGGGCTTACATGCATGCATGATAATACCGCCGCTGTCTTGAATACGTTGAGCGAGCTTGATGAATGAGATGAACCCAACGCCAAAAATATGACGTTTAAAAGTTTATTTGGATTTGATTCTACCTACGTTCAAATTAGTTTGTATCAGAAAAAAAAAAATCGTGAGTCGCGTGAGATTTCTATCAACATTCAACCGCTCTTATCATTAGAAATGCTATTTACATATTTACTCAGGTCACAATTATATTTTTTTTTGTCTCCTCAATGCCCTAGATTGATGAGAAGAGTGGTCCGATGAATTGTACTTTCATGTAATGGTACTATTAATGGTTTCTTTATTTTCTTTCTTTTTTAATTTTCAAGTTCGTTACTTTATATTTCTAATTCTCATTTAGTTAATTTAGTACCTCATCGTTAGGTAAGGTTTCTTTCCTGAAAATTTGTTGCAAAGATACTCATAAAGTTTAAAAGATACAGTCATGGCATAGTGTACAGTATTCTACTAGACAAGCCTTTTCATTTCATACCCGTTTGATTGAGGGGGTGTGAAAAAAAAAATCCACCATTTTGTACCGGCGGTAATCTTGGATTTACTATATTGAGTATATTAAATTGTATTGTCATCGGAACTAAAGTTGTGTACCAAATATCAGATCAATCTGTCAACTGTAAAATTTCAACTACTAAATTTCACCCAAACAAATAAACAATAAACAGGGTAACAACTAAATAAAACCGTTTAAAACAGATGGGGGTTAAGAACTCAATAGTTTAGTGAGAATTGACTACATCGAGGGTAAATCTTTGATTGCAGAAATGGGGCACAAATAGTAAGTGAGTTACCCCCCGCAGCCTCCCCCCGCACCGGCACCACATAGCCGGCGTCGCTGGCGTGCGACTTGTCGTCGTCGTCGTCGTCCCTGGCGGAGCCGGGCGACAGCGCGTCGTGCGCGGACCAGTTGCTGGGCGAGCCCGAGCCGCCCGAGCCCGCCGCCACCGAGCTCTCCAGCGCTTCTTCTACTGTCGCCTTCAGGGCGGCCGCTCTGGGGAGGACCAAATGTGGTGTATGAGCACATATAAAAGTTTCAATTACAATAATGGGTACATGTTTATGAAGTGAAGGGCCGCTGCTTCTAAATAACAATGAGAATACGGAGAGTTGGAAACGAGATTGTGATTTTTATCAATAGTAGATCCAACACGCTTACTCTAACCCAATAGCGCTACAGAGCTCTCTAGTGAAGAAGAGGAAGTTCTACTGTGGAGCTTTAGCTACACTGAAGAGGAGAAAATGTGTGGATTCATATCAGTGTTTTAAGGTTTATTTTACAATGACATGACATATCTATTTAGTCTATTTTGTCACACTGCTGGGCAATGGCCTCCCTGTGAAAACGTGTGTAGACGGCTGGAACACTGGGAACTCTATACTCTGCAGGGTGGGGCACACGCCGCACGCCTCGGCCGCCAGCGTGTAGAACGTGCAGTTGTGTGTAGGCTAAGTTAACTCACTTGTATGTGGGTGTAGACGGCTGGAACACTGGGAACTCTATACTCTGCAGGGTGGGGCACACGCCGCACTCCTCGGCCGCCAGCGTGTAGAACGTGCAGTTGTGTGTAGGCTAAGTTAACTCACTTGTATGTGGGTGTAGACGGCTGGAACACTGGGAACTCTATACTCTGCAGGGTGGGGCACACGCCGCACTCCTCGGCCGCCAGCGTGTAGAACGTGCAGTTGTGTGTAGGCTAAGTTAACTCACTTGTATGTGGGTGTAGACGGCTGGAACACTGGGAACTCTATACTCTGCAGGGTGGGGCACACGCCGCACTCCTCGGCCGCCAGCGTGTAGAACGTGCAGTTGTGTGTAGGCTAAGTTAACTCACTTGTATGTGGGTGTAGACGGCTGGAACACTGGGAACTCTATACTCTGCAGGGTGGGGCACACGCCGCACTCCTCGGCCGCCAGCGTGTAGAACGTGCAGTTGTGTGTAGGCTAAGTTAACTCACTTGTATGTGGGTGTAGACGGCTGGAACACTGGGAACTCTATACTCTGCAGGGTGGGGCACACGCCGCACTCCTCGGCCGCCAGCGTGTAGAACGTGCAGTTGTGTGTAGGCTAAGTTAACTCACTTGTATGTGGGTGTAGACGGCTGGAACACTGGGAACTCTATACTCTGCAGGGTGGGGCACACGCCGCACTCCTCGGCCGCCAGCGTGTAGAACGTGCAGTTGTGTGTAGGCTAAGTTAACTCACTTGTATGTGGGTGTAGACGGCTGGAACACTGGGAACTCTATACTCTGCAGGGTGGGGCACACGCCGCACTCCTCGGCCGCCAGCGTGTAGAACGTGCAGTTGTGTGTAGGCTAAGTTAACTCACTTGTATGTGGGTGTAGACGGCTGGAACACTGGGAACTCTATACTCTGCAGGGTGGGGCACACGCCGCACTCCTCGGCCGCCAGCGTGTAGAACGTGCAGTTGTGTGTAGGCTAAGTTAACTCACTTGTATGTGGGTGTAGACGGCTGGAACACTGGGAACTCTATACTCTGCAGGGTGGGGCACACGCCGCACTCCTCGGCCGCCAGCGTGTAGAACGTGCAGTTGTGTGTAGGCTAAGTTAACTCACTTGTATGTGGGTGTAGACGGCTGGAACACTGGGAACTCTATACTCTGCAGGGTGGGGCACACGCCGCACTCCTCGGCCGCCAGCGTGTAGAACGTGCAGTTGGCCTTACGGAGCGTGTAGGGGTCCTCTCGGGAACACTTGGTGCGCCCGCAGTTACAGGCGGAAATGTAGCGGACACCCGACGAGTGTTCCTTGCTGCCGTCACTGTAAATAATTGACAGAGAATGCTAAGTGGTATCAGCGGCGTTGTTGGAGTAAGAAAGTTTGTGTTTGTCAAGCAGGTTACGCTTATATATTTTTATCCGACTCTACACAAAAGGAGAATTATTTTGCTATTGGGAACGTGCACGAACTATAGGTGACAGCACAGAAGCGTCAATGAAAAGCATTTATACGGTAAAAGTTTCGAATTTGCGTCACTAGATGACACTGTCTACGCCCCGCACGTTCCACAAATGGGAGCTTTTAGGAGCCGTTGGAGGCAGCACAGAAGCTTCAGTTTTACGTCTGTAATAAAAGGTGAAAGTTTTTTTTTTAATAAGTTCTAAAGAATTAGCAATGCTAGATGGCACAGTATAAGCCGTGCACGTTTGCTATATCTTTGTGAATTTAAAACCAATTTGTATAATTATTGTTGTACTAACTGGTCGGGCTCGATGC
>NDFZ01004317.1:33509-71136 GCA_002192655.3 Mamestra configurata
GCGCGAGCGCCACAGCGCGGCGCCGGCGGCCCGCAGGCGCGCCCGGGCGCCGCGCGCTAGCGGCCCGCGCGCCATGCTCTCTAGGACGCCCAGGGCTAGGTTCACCTGGAACAAGCATGTCATCACCTTTCAGTATCACATTCGTACTTATTTTTCTGTCTTTATTCTTGTCTATTTTGTTTTATGTGTTCAATTGTTAAATAATTAATACAGAAAATTTCCGGCAGACCCATGCGAAGATGGCGGGACGAGATTGACTCCTATGAGCAGGATCGGTCTATGTTTGTACTAAGCAGAGAAGAATGGAAGGAAGACTTCCGCCAATTTTTCAAGGAAGAATTGCCCTGCAGTGGACGAAATTGGCTGAAAATAATCTAAATCGAAACTAATATTATAAAAAGGATATGCGATATAACACATTTTGTTTTTAACCATATAAACAGTATGGTATTAAAAAGTGATGTTAACTTTTTACCGTAACATTTCGTACTCAACATCGCATTCTGGTTTATTAGAAGGTTTTTCTCGAGCGAAGATCCAGGTTGAGCCATAGTCGAACCCAAAATTTCTCGAATGCCACTCGATTGCGAATGGTCACGTTTTTTCAATACAAACATTTATCGTAATTTTAAGTTACTTCAGAATGAAGATTTCTTGAATGACGCGCCGTTTTTATGTCCCCTTCGATATCCAGCCGTTTAGATGCTACAAGGAAATAATCTTATATCGGATACGCGCAAAAACAATCAACCTTTTTGCAGTAGTCAAAAACATTTAAAAACTCACCTTATGTGCATGATGTTGGCTCGAATAATGTGACGGCAAGCCTTCTGCATACGATGCCTGCGCTATAGGTAATACCTGCAAGTAAAAAATGTTATATTGAGAGACCTGTATATTTTTGTATCGCTTAGGCCACATTTCCAACTACAACTTACCTTAGCACACCTAGCCTGTGAGAAGCGTACGTCGGTAGCCAGCGCGTCGTACAGGGCTCCGGAGGGCGAGTCGCCGTCCGCGTGGGGCTGCGGCTCCAGGTACACCGGGGCTAAGGCCTGCGCCGCCGCGCGCCATGATGACGCGCTTGGTAACTGAGGACACGAACGTGTTATGTTACAGAAATAAATTCTATCGGTTGGGGTATCATTGTCCGTGAGCCATGGCGGCCGTCGTTCCAACCAGCCAACCTCCCTCCAGAAGCAGGTTAAGCCTCGCGGTTTATTGAGGATGTGTGTAAGAGAATTCGGTATACCTATGCTTGCTTCCTATTTCAGTGAGGCCTGTGTACTCAAGGAGCATGTGCGATACCGTCTCCTCTTCCTCCACACATGCTCTTCACAGAGGACTGTCTGTTCAGTCACAACGTATTTCAGACACATTATTTCAGTCACAATCCTATCGTTAGATTATACCATTGCACATGTATGGGAGCACACCATTTATGCCTGGAGGCAGTTTGGTTTACTTGTTAATTATTGAGTTGCCTGTTTTTGATGTCTTAATGGAGTGTGCTAGCTAACAAGTGTCAACTAATTTAATTTAATCTGATTTACATATTGAATATATATTATTTTTCTGTGTCATGTATTGTAAAATTCTTTGCATACTACTGTATAAATTCAAGTTTTTAAAACTTTATAGACAGATGTGTTGCTGGAGAATTTGTTGCGCCACTTCTTCTTCCCAGTTAAAACACTATGAAGTGGTGACGGGCGGGCGTTTTGGGGGACTGTTTTTATGTAGAACTTTGACGTTCAAAAAGTGCTGGCACTCAGCCTCATTTAAACAAATGACTTTGGATTTTGATTGTGTTGACGTATTGGTTCAATAAGCAGTTCCCATCGATGGTCCCCATCAACATTTGGGGGTTTTGAGGGTTCCGAACCTTCATCAAGTTTCTTATATACTCAATTTAATCTGGTCGAATCAGATCAATGTAATTTGAAACCGCTGCCAAGAATTACGAAAGAATGATAAACCCAAGTTATCCCATCAAGGAATTTGATGCCATCAATAGATTTGGAAAATCGGACTTAAAAAGAAAAGGTAATGATACAATAGACTGCCCTCCCGAACCTAAAGTGCAGTAACATCAAAGACACGACAAGTCTAGACTTTAGAGATCGGGAAGGCAGTATATAATATTATCACTCACCTCAAAGAACGACGTGCTCATAGCATACTTCCCGACGTTGTCATCGAAGCCCTCTCCGAAAGCCATGTCCACATGCGTCTGTAGGAACTGGCGGAAGGACGGCCGCTGCGTGGTGACATCAGACACGGCCGTGCAGCGCGCCGCCAGCCCGCGCACCAACGCGCTCACCTCGCGGGCGCCTGAGCTTTCCTCCTCGCCGCTCATGTATACGAACTCTTCGTTCTTTGGGATGGCGAAGAGGGATTTTGCGCTGAAAATATAAAAAGAATTAAAAAAAAATTGCAAGAGTATTCTTATTTATTGGGCGTTTTAAGATATTGTTACATTGAAAATTAATTTTCGAATTCTTCGGATTTACATTTGCAGTCCCACAAGTTAATGACGCCGTATCTGTACTGTATCCCTTTGATAGGAGTCAAGGCTTACCTTGGCTCGATCATTAATCAAGTGAGGCTCGAAAGGGCGGGGAGGGAGAGGAATTTAGTACTTTCTTTTCTAGAATTAAATTGGATTAGTTAAACAGGGTTCTGTATGGTGTCGGACGTAAAAGAATACCATCATTCCATCACTTCCCGTGGGTGTCGTAAGAGGCGACTAAGGGATTTACCAGAGAATGGGCAGCAGCATTCTCTGTGCATTGCAACAGCTACACTGCGAACCCGCCTGCCAAGCGTGGCGATTATGGCAACAGGCAAGTGCCCCCTTTGGAGGAGGCCTATGCCCAACAGTGGACGTCTTTCGGCTGATATGATGATGATGATGAGTTAAACAGGTATTTATGAATATATTTGACGGCGACGTCCTCCTTGAGGCGACTAGTGACAGCCAAAGTTTCAATGACTTGAGCAAAGCATCTCATAGCTGCAGCACCCAAAACAATTAAATAAGTAAACATCTCACCAAACATTGGTAATAATCCTCGCCTTCCTCAATATAAAGTACAGCTGGTCTTCCACCGCATGTTCCAATCTCTTCAATGCAGCTGGTACCTTCCGCACAGGGTTGGGGGCACGGCGGAAGTGGAACAGCAGACGGGGGCAGCAGCTGCGACCATGGGACTCCAACGCACCAGTTGCATTGATGTTCACTAGGGCTTGTGTGCTGCGGGCTAGTTGTTCAGTTCTGAAAGTGAAGGGGACTTATTTTTATTCAAAACAACATTTTTTTTTTTCTCAGCTTACTTTTTCATTTTAGTTTTGATTTATTTAGTTCATTATCCATTTACATGAATATGGTAGCCATCTTCATTTGAAGATACACACTTCAAGACAATTTGCACTCACTACACATCATGAAATAGGTACATGAAAATTGCTTGAATATTTTGCTAACCCAATGAGAATCTTACTATTCATATCCTTATCCTTCACATATTGATGACAGATCAAATACAGAATTTCATAGCATACTGTTAAGTTGTAACACATACTTAGAAATATAGGGTCTTAATGTGCTTACTTTTAACAACATTTATGACAACTTGAAATGCTCAAGATCACAGTTATCCTTTACTTAGGCCTGAGCCCTTACAGTGCTGAACTTAAGAAAAGTTAATCACAGCTCAGGAGTTGATAACACAGCCAAGAATAACCAGTTATTTTTCCATGATTATATTAAATAGGCTTTGTGATTTGATGTGGTAAATAAATCTTCCACCTTTTTGCTGCCTGGAAATGCGATGCTTTTGGTTGTGTTTCATTTAACAAATTTTCACAATATGCTTTAGGTATCCTGTTGTATATTAATTGTTAATATGAGGTTGTTTACATCTACTCCTTTATAAGTTATTATACGCCAAAATAAACTCAGTGTGCTACCAGCTATCCGTCATTTCACTTTTCTTACGTTTGCATACATATCAGTCATTTACATCATCCTACTATATGATATTATAAACTCGAAAGTTTATAAGTATGGATGGATGGATGTGTGTTATTCTTTCACACAAAAACTACTGAATGGATTTTGATGAAATTTGGCACAGTGGTAGATTATAGTCTGGAATAACACATAGGATACTTTTAATCACGGGAATATGTTCCCTTGGGATAATTTTCGACAATCACGTGGGCGGAGCCACGGGTGGAGCCACGGGTGGAGCCACGGGTGGAGCCACGGGCGGCCACTAGTAATAAATATTCTGCTTTTAGTTACTATTTGACACTCAGAAACCTTTTCATGAAAACCTTACCTGTAAGCATCAACAGCTTTAAAAAGCTGCAGGTATCCAAGATCAAACACCGGTGTTGGGGATGACAGCACCACAATGTGAGACAAGTGGAACAGCAGGGCTATAGCCTTACAAGACTCAGCTGCTAGGTCCCCTGAGGCCACCAGCCAGTTAGCTGCATCCGCATCCTTGTCCGTACTTGTGGCATCTTCGGTAAGGGTAGCTGCTAGCTTTGTCAATTGTTTTGTGTCGAGATATGTTATAGCGTGGAGGTAGAGGATGGAGCGGCGCTCGTCCCAGTGACATTCTATGCCATTCTGTAGGAGAAATAGTTGGATGGTGTTTATTTTCGGAACACATACAACCCTAATCTCTTCAAAATTAGAGTAAACAGGCTTCTTCTCGGTAGGCTGGCTCCATCGTCGACTTTGTCTCTGTCATCTAGAGTCTAGAGTCAAGAGCAAACCCAAATAAAAAAATAAATGGAAAATGTGTTCTATCAAAACAAAAGCTTATTTATGTTTATTTATTTTTTAATATCGAAGCTGTGGCTTGTATTCAATGTTATGTATAGACATGCAAATTAAGTGAAATGCGTAGAAATTAATAAGAAAGCAGAAATAAAACTATCTGCTCTAGAAAATCCAAGCTAAGCAGTGGACTTTTGTAGACTGCAGATAACGATGTAGGAAATCATAATAGCAAACATACCTCTTTAGATTGCACAGTAGGCAGAAGTGGGGTTGTTTTGTTTGGGTACCGATACGGAGACTTGCCGATCACACCCACCACCACAATCCGTTCCTTCTTAGAAAACTCAGGGATGTCGGTTATTGAAAACACGTTCATTGTGCTCGTCTCATCACACTTTACAATCACAAGAAATCTTTTACAATGTTTACGAAAATAAATTTTACAACGTTTTGACGACTTGACGTTTCACCAAATGTTTTTTTAATTTGCTGCCTCAGACAGTTTATGAAGTCTGTTTATATTTTCAATAGTGACCAAAATAATGGAGAGTTTTTTAACTGAAAAAGGGTAAAATTCGTAAACCTCACCTTACCCTAAAGTTATATCAGCTATTGCAGATATTTTGTTATTTCCTTAGAATTAAAAATATTACTTTAACAAAGATTCTGTTTCCGTGTGTGTCTTTAGCCAGTATATTATAGTAGTCTTTGGTCTTTAGCTAGGTCTGCAAATGCATGCAATGTAGGGAAGTCCTTGTGTATCGATAAATATTGAACAGAATCGCAAAGTAAAATAATCAAAAAATACCTATACAAAACTGCGGCCTCTTAATTATGAATTGAATTTAAGTATTTTTATCAATAAATTTAACTTTTACTATTTTATAATGCCAAATGATTTGAAATCCTACATTGAATCTTGCTAAAAATACCAACGTTTTTCTAAAAGATAGTTCATGCGCATCACTAAAAATGATGTCAACTGTCAAAACGTCGTGTCAGTCTCAACGTCACCATCAGCTGTAGTTGACAGTCGATTGAACAGCTTTCGAATACGAACTCAAGGTTGCGAAACGCTAATAATCTAATAGATTGGAGAAATGTAATAGTTATCAAGCGAAAATCTGCAAGAGCGCACGCTTCCGCGAAAGAAGCGGACTTGCCAGTCCGCTCAGATAACTTATCAGTTGAATATATTCTACAATAGCGAAAACAGTGCAGTTTCAGTGAAATGTCTTCGGTAGTAGACGATATTTGTGATCTTTTGGACAGCTACAATGGGAGAGACAAGGTACGGTATGCGGAAGCACGACGGCCTTGGTATTTACACCACTTACACCAGTCATACCAGTCAATAACCTGAACCTGACGCTCATTTATAACTTTTGTTTGAGTCAACTTAGTAAAGGTGACAACAACTGACCTTTTACTCTTATTATCTTCCTAATAATTAGTTGTTTAACATGCCATAAAAAGTTCGATAAAATAATAGTCATACATCATGTTATCTATGATATTTTGTTCATATTTTATTGCACTTCTCAATCAAAACAAATTTAAATAAGTTTTTCATCCAGAGACAACATAGTTACAAACTCATTTTTTATTTTATTTCAAGCAATTTCTCTTACAATATCAAAATATTTTTGTGTTCAACACAAGAATATTTTGATATTGTACTATTCAGCTTAAAATAATTACCTTTTATGTGCAGGTAAGACAAAAGTTTTGTTTATTCAGTTTCTTACTTATTCTATTAACACAGGTGGTCCGTCTAGCTTGCTATGCATGCAAACTGTATGGATGTGTCCAAGAAGAGAAGCCATGGCAGGTGGCCGGCTCCCGGCTGTCCACCGCACGGATGATGCTGCGACTCTTTGATGATGTCCCCATGATCAGGCACACATACAACTATGGCTTGGGAAAACATGTAAGTATAATAGTTGTAACAATAATGTGGAAAATGCCACAAAAGCCACTAAATCTATAGAAGTTGTACTTTATTTTTTCCTTTCAAATTAGATAGTTTATATAATTATATCATTTTACTGCCCGGTTGTACCAGTCCACTGACTGATAGAGATACTTCCTGAAACCCTCATAATCTGCTTTAGTAAAGCTATGCACTACCACAAATGACACCATAACTCAAATCTTTATATCCTCACAGGAAGCAACAAAAGCAGCAGCAATACTCGGCGTGATAGCCAACTTGGTGGACCAAGCGTTCTTACCAGTGGAGAAGGCTTGCTGGCTGTATGATGTGGGTGCCCTGAAGCTGAGCGACAAGACAGCTTACCAACTGGAGACCTTTAGCACTATGCTGTGGGCTGGTAGTCTCATTATATCGCTTATACAGTAAGTTTAAGTTTTATAAACAATACTGTTTTACGTTGTGTTTGTTGAACGGACTTTGCTGTGGATTTTTGGCATCTTTGTAAGTTACTAAAGACTTCATAAACCTCATCTGACAGCTGAACATATGCCGACTCTGGAAAAGTCAAAGAGTATCAGCTGTTAAAACCCAATGCAAAAATAATCATCAAGATTGGTGCATAAACAATAAAGTTATGCCCAAATAGATGGAAATTCGGGTTGACTTGTATGCATTCTGCGTACCCCTTCACAGCTTACCGGCGTGATGTTATGTTATGAACTAGTGTAAAAAATAAACAGACATGCAATCCCGGGAGACTTGCTATCATTTATTGAAGAGTTCTGTTGCCGACCTTTGAAGTTCCTCATCAGATCTTCACAAAATTTTAACGAGACCATTCCGAAAAAATACTCTTCCAAACAAAAAAAGAATCATCCAAATCGATTGACAATTGGCGAAAATATCGCTGAAAAAGAAACAAAAAATAAAGAACATAGTCGAAATGAGAGAGACCCTCCTCCTTTTTTTGAAATCGGTTAAAAAGACCACTTCCCAACCCTCCAGAAAGATAGTTCCGTTTTGGTTCCAACCAGAATACCGTCGACAGACAAAAAAATTTTGAGGTCATTCATGAGGTCACTTTATTTTGAGGGTCTAGGTCGATCTACCTCAGTCTAATAACATCCGGGTCTTCAATTAAATGATTTCTGTCCCTGTCTTAAAGCAAATCAAATGATGATGCAATTTGCGACCATTTTAGTAGGCAATTACTTCAATAGGTTATTTCAGTGCATTCTATCTGGTTAGCATAACGTTTATCCGTAAATCACAGTCTAGCAGACCCGTCTTAATAACCCATGTGCACACATAAGCCTGAGGCCCTTTTAGAAAACTGAAAATCGGCCAAGAAAGTATCGGAGCACAGGTAGTTGAGACCCTGTGACGGATTTAAATATCTTGACAATCAACAAAAAACATGTCGTTTATTTATTTTTTAGGTACACAGGTCTAGGAAAATAGCAAACTCCATAAGATTATAAAATAACTTGAGAGATTGTAAACTCTCGATAAATTGTCAACTGAACATTTATTACTTCACGAGATTATAAACTATCAAATTTTGATGCGTCAAAATAGTATTTCAAATTTTCAGTTTACAATTTATCGAGAGTTTACAATCTCTCAAGTTATTTTATAATCTGACGGAGTTTGCTATTTTCCGAAGACACACACAATATACTCCCACAAGGTGGACCGATGACCTGGTGAGGGTCGCGGGTAGCCGATGGATGCGAGACGCACAGGACCGGTTGTTGTGGCGACACTTGGGGTAGGCCTATGTTCAGCTGTGGACGTCTTTCGGCTGATATGATGATGATGAATATACTTAAAAAAAAGAAAAGTATGAAGGCGCGAGCGAAGCGTGCTTGAAAACTTTCACTCCTCAGATAGCTTATGCTGTCGAAAAAACTGAAAACTGTGGATCCGAGAGCGAGTGAAGCGTGTTCGGAAAATTTTGCAACCAGTCTCGAATAGCTTAAATTGTCTTTTGACCATTCAAATAAACAGGAAGTTACCCACTTTGTTGAATTATGCAGAAAGAAATACTTTCTTCATCTAGCTCGCTACGTTGAGCTCCAAAATTTTTGCGTTCGAAAAATATTTAGATCCCGCTTGGGATAGGTTCGACAAAAGTTTGTCTGAAGCTAGTGCACGGTTAGAATTGGGCGTTTCCTATGGAGAAGAATTCCCCAAATCACACTATAGGCAATGTTATTTGGAGCACCCCAAATAGCCCACAAATTACATTATATGCAATGTTATTTGAGGCCCCCAAATGAAGCGGGGCCCTGGGCACGTGCTCCTTGTGCCGTTATGGTAAAGACGGAACTACAGTCGAGCAATAAGAACATTGACACGGTTGGCGCAGTGGTTGAGCGCTTGGCTACTGCGCTGCGTGTCGTGGGTTCAATTCCCGCACGGTACTAGTGTTTGTATGGCCTACAGATAGTTGTTCCGGGTCTGGCTGTTTGTGTATGTGAGTTTCTATGTTTGTAAACGCACCTACGATACAGGACAAATTCCTAGCGTGGGCCAAAGTTAAAAAAAAGAATGTAAATGTTACTGAATATTTCCTTTAAGCACATTTTGATAGGAATATTAAGCATAGCATAATTTAAATACCGGACAGACTACTTCCTGTTCCTTGTCTTACATGCTCTTTGTTACTTAGATCTTGTCGCCCGTTAAATTATAATAACAACCTTCACTCATTGATTAAGCGTAACTCTTTTTTTTTATGTCGGGGGAAATCCTCATGGATGACCTCCGCCCGCCCCAGGACTCAGGGCGCAGGTCTGCCAGACTCTTACTGACTAAAACCACCCCGGTGTTCCATCTCCCACCTACGCCGGGGATCGCGGGAACAAATGCGACTTCCGTAATCCCCGGCTAGTGCCGGCCCGCCTCTGCGGGCCACCTCGCGTCAGCGGGGGGAGTGAGGCTTTTGACTCCCCCCGCTACGTCACAGAGGGGCGCACGGGAACACAACGCGCCGCCACCTCGGGTCCGGATGAATGGGGGGCGACGGACATCCCCAAGTCCGCCGCCCCTGGACCCAGTTAGGGGGGCCGGAAGAGGGCTGCGTATGCCCTCCTCCGACGCCCGATGCGCCTGCTTTGAGTCAGCCTAGTTTAAGTTGTTTGTAGAACAAAGCAGCCATGGTGACAACACTATTTCCGTCGACCGCCACAATAATGACTTATTACAGATACAATGCCAAGTGCGATAAGTAGGTTTAGTTCTACTTTCAGCATTAGTTTAAATTGATACAGCACGCGACTTAAGACAATGCTAGACTACTACTATTAGTACTACTTTATTATAGACTAGCTTTTCCCGCGACATCGTATGCACATATCCCGTTTTTTTTCCCGTCCCCGTATAGCCTACAGTCTTCCTCATGAATGTGGATATCATATAAAAAATGAATTTTCCAAATCCGACTGGCAGTTCCAGAGATTACTCTTCAGCTTTATAAAATTAGTATAGATTTTCACAAAAAAAGTTTATAGGTCCTCAGGATCTACATCTGTACCAAAATTCACCAACATCGGTTAATCAATTTAGGCGTGAAAGCATAACATTCAAACAAACTTACTTTCGCATTTACAGGCAAATATTAGTAAGGACTAACAACACCCTTGTATTCGTAAAAGGTTTGGCCGAGTCGTAGGTATGTTGATAATCATATATCGTCGTTGAAGGCATGTAATAGCCTGCGATCGCAGGCTAATAGCCCAAGTGCACTATCTATTATTATATATTACTAGACGCGACTTCGTACGCGCATATCCCATTTTCCCGGTTCCCGTAGGACGAATTATACACCTAAACCTTTCTCATTAATAACCCCATCCATTGGAGAAAACCGCATGAAAATCCGGCTAGTAGTTTTTGAGTTTATTGCGAACAGACAGACAGACAAACGCGGCGAGGGACTTTGTTTTATAATATGTAGTGATAGTGATTATTAACATAAAACTTTATTTACAGAACATCAAGCTCAATTCGCAAACTATGGTGGAGCAGAGAATGCCTACAACAAGCATCCGAAGACAGCGCTGACGCCCGGAAACACCTGGACGTCAGACTGACGCTAGAGTCCATAGTCGCTGGGAAACTATGCCTGGACATCACCCATGCCATCAGCTGCCTACCTCAGGGCTGGCTGTGGGGCGAGAAGATAGGGTCAACTAAAGTAGCGGCTATTGCCACCACGTCTTCCGTTATAGGTATAGCGATGTATTTTGCCAAAAAGCGACTGTTAAAATGATACGGTTGTACTTAATTTTTCATAGCAGGGATGTTAAGGAGCTCCGTAACCGAAACTGTCGGATATCCGAAATAAAAATTTATCCGTAACCGAATCCGTAATAAACTTTTCGGATAGAGGCGCAGTCTAAATGAGGGTCGTTATGACAGGTTTTTCTGCTCGGCCGAGCCGATACACTAGTCGCGGTTTTATACTAGTTGCACACCCGCGGCTCCGCCCGCGTGATTGTCGAAAATTATCCCAAGGGAACATATTCCAGGGATAAAAAGTATCCTGTGTTATTCCAGACTATAATCTACCACTGTGCCAAATTTCATCAAAATCCATTCAGTAGTTTTTACTTGAAAGAGTAACAAACATCAAAATATTAGTAGGATCGATCATAGCCGTATCCGAAACCGGTATAATATTATATCTAGTATATCCGTATCCAGATCCGAAGTTTCATATTATTATCCATAACATCCCTGGTTCATGGGTAACAAGGTATGTTGAAGATGGGAGTGTTGTATTAGAGTTGGCAGGCTCAACCTATTTGTGATTAGTTAGGGATTTAATATACTTAATGCATTTTGTATAAATACATATATGTATAGTTGTTATGTATAAACTTTGTTTAAAATATTGGTTGTAGACATAATTATGTACATTTCTGTTAATATATATGTCACCGGAAAATTGCAGACTCCGTAACATTGTAATAAATCTGTAGTAGATTATAATTTCTCGATATATTAGGAAAAAATCGTTTTGTATACAATAAATCCTATCTAAATTCAAGAGTTTCCAATGTACGTGTCCTATTAAAGTAAAAATTGTTTACAATTTCACGCGATATTTTACGATCTTACGGCGTTTGCAATTTTTCGGTGACATATATAACGTTTACAATTTATTGTAAAATAGTTGAAACATTCCTTTTTAATGCACTAATGAAATTATCCTTTTCGCGCGATCCCTCTAGACTTTTATTTGCTAGTATCTAATTAACTTCTGAAGAAAATCTCGTTGTGCTGCTACCGATCGGACGCAATCCCATTGGTGCCAAATCAATAATAATCATTGCTGGTCGAACTGGCACAGGTAATGTCATTTTGTATCAGTACCTCCCGGTGTCTGGAATAGTAAATTTTGAAGTTTATATTGGGCAACACGTAGTGTTTGTCATTGCAGCCGGAACTGACAAATACTCACGTGTGACGATGTTTTTCAACACACTTACGACGAACCAATAACTAAAAAAATATTTTTTTTTTACTCGAGAAATACTCGCGGTAAAATCTGTATAATAGGAGCCAGTTTTCAAATAAGTGTGTAAAATATTATTGATGCGTCTCAATTAAACTGAAGTCGAGCGATGCGATTTGCGGCTGAAAATTCATTCAACCAATCATAGCAGCTAACGCGCGTTTGACGGTTATACAAAAACCGAAAACTAAGAAAAGATCGTTTTTAGCGAAAAGGCCGCCCATTGTGTCTATATAATGTTTTCTTCCTCTATCTTTTCTGTGACTTAAATGGTGAATAGTACAAAAGTATTCTATTCTAATTAAGGGATTAGAATAGAATACTGTAGCCCAATTATTGCCCTAAATTCTTGGCCAACATGATTTAGTGTTGCTGGAAATATATTGCCCAACTTTACCAAGTATAAGGTATCTTGCACAATATGGTCAATAGGCTTGCTTCAACTTCGTATGTACCTGTTATTGTATTATATAATACCTATAATATCATAGTTAGAGACACATAAGTATTTGACAGTGAATTGAATAAACTAATGAGTAAGTACATTTTATTGTATCGAAGATATTATTTTATAGACAGATTAAAATATTATAAAAAAGTTATAATAAATTTTAAAGCGGTTACTGTTATTTTATTTTACTACAATAAGGTCCACTTGTATAAACCAGAGTTATCTTTTAACTCCGAAATAGTTTCGCAACTATTTATACCCGGGGCCAATATGTATGAAGTACCTAATAGGGTATTTTACTGAAAAAATCTAACTATTCCGTCAGATACATTTCCAAAAATTAATATTGGACACGTATTTTTACTTTGTTCACAAAAAAAAAATTAAGACGGTACAGTGCGTTGAAAACACGCGTGACGTCACTATGATGGTACAATGTTCACCAGCTAACTGACGTCACGCGTGTTTTAGTTAGTTTTTTTCAGTACAATACCCTTATAAACACCGTGTTAGAAAACTAACTCTTTTGTTTAACTAACTAACGCGCAATTGGGCCTAAGATTTATTTATTTATCGATAGCTAACAAGGAACTTTATTTTAGGTTCTATTCGCATATCTATACGCAATGATTGGATTATCTTATATCTATTTCGTATGAAGAATGTACGATAAGCCTTGACAATGAATTTGAATTATGATTAGATCTTGCTTCTGAAACATTTTTGAATTAGTTCACGTTGAGTTGATCCCTAACTAAATATGTATATTGGTTTTTCAAACAATGAATGAAGTCAATTCAAATCAGAATATTTTAAACCTACATGGCCACTTATGAAAGATTAAATAGGTAGGTTCTGGTGCGATTTACCTAGATCTAATGTTTATTGACACAGATGTTTATAAATAACGAAGAAACAAACCATGGTTTTACAGGACTGCCCTAGAAGGAGTATTATGTTTTATTTTATTGATCTAGAGTTTCTATAGCCAATTCATAATCTGAGATACCTGTTCAATTCAGTAAAAACCGCGAGATCTGCCTATCTAATTGATAAAGATTACAGATGTCAACTTCAACTGATAACATGGCATTGTTACTATCAAATTGATTGCTTACATAACATTCGGTAGTAAGGTGGCTAAAGTTGGAGAGTATCGGCGCTATGACGGTATCTTATCGTTGGTAATCGGTGGCTACGTCCCGCGGACGTGTGGGCATTGTGGCGTGGACGTAAACACGGACGCACGATGGCGGCTGTGAACGAGTTGTGCGACCTGTTGCAGGCACACGCTAATCGGGATAAGGTAAGTGACCATTCTTATTCTTTACACACAAAACATACAAATACTTGGTATAGGATAGATTATATCAAAGGCGATCTTAACCCAGCAATGGATTCTTAGATTTAGTAATTAAACTCAATATTACATTTTCTTTTTTATTTGCGCCTGCTGCCCCATTGCTGTGCAAAGGCATCCCCTAAGTCCTTACAAGAATTCATTTTGCACATACAGACTGGATTATTGGTTTTCATTCTCTCTCCTCCCCGGCCTCCCCCCGTTAGTTTTACCTATCGGGAATGGGTTTACCGGGTCCGGGAAACGTGTGAAGAGTTTAGTGTGACAGATAGTTGGATCCGTGGGGTGAGCGGGTAAAATAATATACCTACATCCTGTTTACAGATTTCCTCCTCAATAGTGGGTCGATCTACTAAGATTTTAAGAGCATTACATAGGTACATATAGGTTGCGCTACATGATTGTATGATTCATATTTAACATACTTTGTAAATAGTTCTGTGTCAATAGTACCTACCTATGTACAATTGTAGGTAGGTACATATATATCGATAGTGTCAATAATTGGTTGATTCAATTCATCTGAGATGATTTATCTTATCTGTTCAGCCAAATAATAAATTGACAGAGCTTGGAGCTTGTCATCATCTTAAAATGTTTTATTAACTATGTTTTTCATATTGTTTAGAGGATACCTACCAACTGACCAGATTTTCTTGTATACTTAGAATAGAGAGGCTATTGATACTTAGTAAATAAGTATAGGCAGATGGTGCAGCAGGTGCAGTTTAATAATATGTTTTTTTTTATAATTTTAACGCCATTGTAGGTATGTGACAATTTGTGGCTTGGCGAGGTGGGTACCGTGCGTGTATGCTCAACTAGTCACTAGTGTACACACTAGATAACTACAACAACTAACATTCAAGCTATAATTTCATAGTAGGTATTATATGACACAGAAACTACTTATCATATTTCCTAAAATCAACGAAGAAATAATCTACACGTCGATATTTCGGAATAACACAGGTGGTGAACTTAGCCAGCTACGCGCTCAAGCTATGGGGCTCCACAACGCAGCGCAAGGACCTGTTGGCCGCGAGCGCCCGCCTCGCCGCCGCCCGCGCCTCGCTGCGGCTCCTGGATGATGCTGTCGCGCTGAAGGCTGCGCTGGCATACGGACTTGGGAAGCAAGTGAGTTGCTCTTTTTTTTATTAGCTTAAGGATAGTTCCACGACCATTGCTCTGCTTTCCTAACTCTTAGATACTAAAAAGACATTTTGTTCCATTTTTTTAATAATCTGGTTGCTAGAGAATGCCTGAATGAAATTCAGGGTTGCGTTCGTCCGAATGCAATATGGCAGCCACATAGGATCACTCGTGTGTCTATGTGTCTGCCCGTCTGCCTCTGTCACAGCCAATTTCGTCTGAATCAACAGGACCGATGCAGTTTAAATTGCTATTGGCACCCAGTTGGTTGTATTAAATTTCTTCAGTTGGTTTAGCTGTACCTAAGTCTTTCCTGTTCTAGTTAATAAATCATGCTCCGAAATGGCCTTTTTTTGTAGAATTTAAAGAATCTTTGTCTGAGCTTCGAAGTCGTACCTGAATAGATCTGCACGATAGCATCATTATCGACATTTTGTCCAGACATTAGCGCTATGCCAAAAACTAAAAAAAAGGAATGTTTGTTCACAAATTTAATGAAACATTTTCAACGCGACTATTCTTCCAGGATGGCCTATTCTGGGGTCCGCTGGGCATAGCTGGCAGTACGTTCACCCTGGCCTACCTTCAAGCTGAGAAGCTATCCTGGCTCATCGACACCGGCATGCTCATAGTGTCCAAAGACACAGAGTTCAAAATAAGAACGGCGCATAAGCTATTCTGGTCACTGTCGGCGTTCGTCGGCTTCATCAGGTTTGTTAGAAAAAGAATATTAGTCTTGCAGACTATGATATTTCTTTTGTATTTAAGATAATCGGTCGATCTTTGTGACTACTGTAAAGGGTGTAACAAAAATAAAGCAAACCTGAAAAGGGGCATTGTACTCATCATCATTATTAACAAGGTACCTATCACAATGGGACCAAAAAAAAAAGGTGCAATTACTTCATTTCGGGGTTTGATATTTTCTGTTAGGTACTTACTCTTTGTATTCTATCTTGGTGGTGGTAAACAATTGTAGGGAATGAATGAATACATTAGGAGAATTTTAATACGGGTACTAGGATTATTATTTATTCGTTTAGTTACATATCATAGTTTAATTAAAGTTTTATTTTGTTCATACAATGGCTAGATTTTATTTACATTAAAATAACGCTTTCAGCCTTATCACTAGTTATCGTTGAAAAGCGCATTTTGTTTTGATTGTAGGCAATTCTAATATTGTCATAAAATTTTCTATGAGGTCTTTATCATGACAATCATTAATTTAATATTCTATAGACAAACTAGAAGGGAAATTTTCTAGTAGGTACTTATAACGTATTGGCATAATTAATAAAGATATTGTTTTGTATTGCACGCTTGTATTATTGACTTTATTGCGTCCTTATTTATACAGCTATAAAATAATTTAAAATGACTTACCTACTAAGAACCTGTTTTCAGTAATCAGTGTGGTTAAAATATAGGAAACGTAAATTTTGTTGCCTACACTAAAATCCAGCCAGCCATACCAATAATTAATGAATTAATCAAAACGTGAATGTCAGATAAGGCTCTTCAGTTATAAGCCCACTCGACCGATAGACAGATAAGTAGATGTTGCTATTTCTAATAAATATGAATCAATGTTTCGACAAAACGTAATCCTGTTATTTGTATTATTTAGCTAACCCAGTCGTGTCCGAAAATCCCGTAGAGGAAAGCACTTTCCATTTTTTCCTAAATTACAAAAATAGATATAGACGTCGAAGAAGAAGGAGAGGATCTTAGAAAGTACTCATTGTAAAAACTAAATATATTAAACAACTCTTCTCCTCCATCATCAGATCAATCCGAGCCCTCAACGCCACCTCCGAAGCGCTGAAATCTCCCGAGCGCACAAAATGCGCCTCAGCGAGCTTCACTCAAGCCTCGCTGACCACCACCAAGTTCCTGTTGGACACGCTCCACGCCGTCAGCTGGCTGCCACCTGGCTGGCTGTGGGGCAGCAAGCTCAGTGTGCCACAAGCTAGCGGGGTAGCCACAGCGTCCGCTGTGCTGGGGCTTGTTATACATTATCATGGGAAGAGGTTTTAGAATGCACCAGCTAGCTCACCACCACCAAGATCCTGCTGTACACGCTCCATGCCGTCAGCTGGCTGCCCCTGAGCTGGCTGTGGGGCAGCAAGCTCAGTGTGCCACAAGCTAGCGGGGTAGCCACAGCGTCCGCTGTGCTGGGGCTTGTTATACATTATCATGGGAAGAGGTTTTAGAATGCACCAGCTAGCTCACCACCACCAAGATCCTGCTGTACACGCTCCATGCCGTCAGCTGGCTGCCCCTGAGCTGGCTGTGGGGCAGCAAGCTCAGTGTGCCACAAGCTAGCGGGGTAGCCACAGCGTCCGCTGTGCTGGGGCTTGTTATACATTATCATGGGAAGAGGTTTTAGAATGCACCAGCTAGCTCACCACCACCAAGATCCTGCTGTACACGCTCCATGCCGTCAGCTGGCTGCCCCTGAGCTGGCTGTGGGGCAGCAAGCTCAGTGTGCCACAAGCTAGCGGGGTAGCCACAGCGTCCGCTGTGCTGGGGCTTGTTATACATTATCATGGGAAGAGGTTTTAGAATGCACCAGCTAGCTCACCACCACCAAGATCCTGCTGTACACGCTCCATGCCGTCAGCTGGCTGCCCCTGAGCTGGATGTGGGGCAGCAAGCTCAGTGTTCCACGAACTAGCGGAGTAGCTACCGTGTCGGCTGTGGGGCTTGTAATATACACTACCATGGGAAGAGATTTTAGCACGTCAGTCAGTATTGTCAAGTTATAACCACGTATGAATGTTATATGGTTCGTACGGGTGAAATTTAAATTAAACGCAAGACTTTCCCATTGAATTATTTAGTAGGGACAGGGCGGACCGCACGTTCTTTTATTTTGGCCTGTCTGGCCCGACGTTAACTTGTCACGTAGTCGTCAACCTTCGGAAGGGGTCGTGTTGGCAAGACATTAAAAATAGCGTGTTTATTATAAGATGAACGCGTATAAGTAAACATTCGGGCGAGCGGACCTATTTTTTTACTATTTAAATCTATGGAGTTTCCCCAATAAATCGCTGTAAGTATACCTAACGGTATCAAACGGTTTCCAAATGCCTAAGTTATTTAGAAGTAAACTAATGCAAAAGGTTCCATATTATTTAGGGATCACACCTTATAAAACAAGTTTCAATTCCGAGATCGTATTTGATGGTGACCGTTATTTAATTTTATTGAGGTGAATAAACTTGTACTCGAATGTTATTTATAGACAACTATATTACTTCTACAAATTAATTACGAGTCCAACTCTCATCGTTATAACAACCTTCGCAGTGCTATTTAAAAAAAAATTGTTACGGTGGTGTGGTATTCACTGCTGTAAAAAACTAATTGTGTTTTGTGGTAGGTACACGAAACCTATTTTTTAATTTATTGTCTTATCTCGTCATATGAGAAGACTCCTTCTCGACTTCTGTGACCCTTTGTCATGGATTATATCTATGAATTCTGATACGAATAAACTTGTACCAAACCACCTCGCGAGATAATCTAGGTACTTGTCAATGTGGAAAGCCGATAAGACTTGTCACTTGTCAGTGACTGGACATTAATCCTTTAAACAATAATTTGTATAATAGTTTGAAAACATTATTAAAATATTATGTAAACCTAGTCTGTCGAAGTACGTATAATTTCCGTATAAGATTCGTTATTATTACGTTATAATAATGTACTTAAATAATTAAGCTATTCATTTTTTAATAAGGTGTATGTTAAGAAAGAAAGAAAAAGAGTTTATTTAAAAAAAAATATTACAAAAGTTATGCAAATTAGGAAGATTTAAGTTAGTGGTAATTGAAGGTGGAGTAAAACGACTATTTATTCGAAATTATATTTATTTAAAGCTACAGTAACATAGTTTTATTTGAGCAACTGATTCCTCATAAGCTGTCATGCCCAAATAATAATATGTATAACAACATTATTCGGTAACATTCGGTACATATAATAATAATGATCTATCTTCAAATTACTTCACATTTTTTAATTATTTGTGAAATAAATGGACTGATATTCATTATTTTCCACTGTATTTACTTCTACTGAAAAATATTTAAAAGGAGACCTGTTTCACTGCCAGATGTGTGATAGGTACAGTTTCTACACATTTTAACTAAATACCTATATTTATGATAATTTCGTAAGACCGCACTTTTCCGAATAAACTGGAAAAAGATAAAAATACAATGTGTAACAGAATAAACGCAATACCTCTTAAGAGGTCATTGTACTCATTATGAACAACTTTTACTATGGGACCAACACTGAAATCGCGAAAAAAATATCCACCATTCACTTATGTGCGCGAAACTCGAATGCTGATTTTTTTTCGCGATTTCGGTGTTGGTCCCATTTAAAAGTTGTTCATAACCATGAGTACAATGACCTCTTATGAGGTATTGCGTTTATTCTGTTACACGTCGAATTTAGTAAAAACACAGTGGTGAAACGAGCCCCTGACATAGTGTATGATATTTTTAGGTATTCCTAGTTATTCCTACCAGCACCACAGCATAACGAACTAGTACTACGGATTAATTAATCTCATTCAACTCATAAACAAAAACAATGTTCTATAACTTCTCAACGTAGTTAGGTAAAGAAAGAAATAAAAAGAGTTTATTTGCGCCAAGCATGACGCATCCCAAAAAATAAAATAAACAAAATTACAAAAGTTTTGCAAGCGGCCAGCGCTCTTAGCATAATGCTGGGACTAGTGTGCGAGACAGAACCACAGCGCTGGTTTAATGATAAGCAGAGGTCGGAATTAGGTAGAGTTATTTATGTACTTGCATCGAAATGTTGATATTAATATGGATCTTCCCCGGGATTTCTAATAGACAATCCCGTATGGTCAACAATATTACAAATAAATAATAACATTTTTTCTTTTGTTCTCACAAGCTATGTTGTGCGAACTACAAATGTGGCAATATCAGGTGTGCGCATTGGAATTTTGCAACTTCGGACATCCGATGTCATTGATGTAAATTTGGCAATGTCACGCGTGCAGTGGTTTAAATTATATAAAAGTTAATAACTTTTTTATTTAATAAATCACGGGATTTTTCTGCTCTTTAAAATTAATCTCGGGATTTCAGGCATATCCACTTTATTCTTTCGCTGTATTAAATCAATGTAAGTACATAAATAACTCTACCTAATTCCGACCTCTGATAATAAGGTAATACTTCGACAAATCATGAATTCATGGATCGCATCATGTTATCGTTCGAAATTCACAAAACACTCATCTGGTAGGTACATAATTACTAATCAAGGCTGTTTTAACCCTTTAAATTAAAGCGTGACTCATTCAAAAAGGAAGCAGTAAACTGGACTGGTGTGCTTTAAAGGGTTAAAACCTACTTCACTGCCTGTTGCCCTAATAATACAACTCCATGCCAAATTCTCGAATATTAATATAAAAAGTTACAAAATTAACTAATACATTTTTTTTGGTGACTAACAATAATTTTGTCATAGGGTTTGACTAGTTAAAAAATAATAATAAGACAATAATATGGCTCATAGAAATATAAAGATTTATGCTCGTTTTCACTACTAGGTTGCACCTACAGGGAACGTGCATGGCGTTGACTATGCCATCTAGTGTTGCATCTTCGAAACTTTAACGTTATAATACTAGACATTGACGCTTCTGTGCTGCCACCTATAGTTCCTGTACGCTCCGTTTAGGGGAACGTGCACGAAGTAGACTGCGCCATCTAGCGTTGCAATTTTGAAACTACTTATAAGCAAAATATACTTGACAACGAGACTTCTGTGCTGCCACCTATAGTTCCTGCACGTTCACTATATATTTGCAATGTTGCGCAGTACAAACTTGGTTTAATGCAGATGTCGCCTAGTTGATGAAAACACGCATAAAACACCAATAAAAATCTTATACTATACCTATATTAATTACGTTGAACATCTTAGACTAAAATTAAATTGAATACTATAATTTCTTGTTCGTTCCACAGCTGTGTTACCTAACACACACAATCAATTTCTAAGCCACTCTATCATCAATGTATTTGGACTGGACACTAATACATTAAAACGATTCTGAATTAGTAAAGTTTTCGATAGAAGTCTAATAAACAAATAATAATTAAATCTAAAAAGTGGCTGTCAGTCCAAATCTCGCAATACAGACTAAAACTGTACTTAACATTAATATCAATTTTGTTTTAAAAATATTTAATACTACTAATTTGGCATGTCATAAAAACAGCAAATTAAAACTAATTTTCATATACCAAACACCTCTAAACTTAAAGAAAATACGTATTTTTAGCACTTTTTATGTGATAGGTAATAGTAAGATTCAGATACGATCTAGCCAAAACGATAATATCTGTGTCTGAATGCGATGATCGCATTCAGACACAGATATTATCGTTTTGACTTAAGTAAAGTAAGCGTCACAAGCGAATATAAACAATATATGTTTCATAAATAAGGTTCACATTCGTATGAAACGGTAACTTAGCAAAGCACTGTTAAACATAACGTCTACGAGGTTCTGCCATCCGACTGAAAAAAAATCATAGTGTCAGTTTGAAGCAAATTCGACTTAAAATTGTTACAGTGCAGACAAAAACCGGCATTAAATGTCATGAAACAAAGTCGATTTTGGCAGTCTTTGGAGCGAAAGTGAATTATTATAAAACCGTTGTAATATTGGCCTTAGACACAATCACTATGTGTTGAAGACCAAGCACATAAATTCGTAGAGTACAGATGTTGCAGTTCAATTGTAATTTATACCTTATTACAATGACATAAGCTTCACATGACACGGAAGTTTTGGTAGAGAAGTTTTATTTGACACGACTCCTTATTTTTCCTCCACCTCATTGAAGAGGAAGTATTTCTCATTCTTGGGCCACAGCCTGCCGGCTAGACGCACCAGCTTGTCCAGCTGTGGGCTGCCGGCCCAGCTGCTGACGTCATTATTGGCGCCCAACGTGGCACTGCAGGCGGACTCGTACGACCGGCGCGTGCTGACGTCCGGAGAGAGGACGCATTGAGCGTAGCGGCAGAGGAGGCGGTGGCTGGAAAAAAGAGAATAGTTCGAGGTCAAGTGAACCAATTTATTGTATCTGCTATTCCGAAAATATCCGGAACAATGCGAGTTAATCTCGCGCAAAGGGTTCCGAAACGGTCCATTACATTCGGAGCTTATTGGCTGTGACGGACGGATACAAGGGTTATGAGGGTTCCGTTTTTTGTTTGGACGTACTTGTGTACGTTAGGGGTTAGGGTGGCCCCTAAAATGAGTTTATATGAAGTTATTCGTATGAAATATACTCACAGCGCAGTAGGCTTGTCAGTGTCGGCGTGCATAGTGACTACTCTCAATATAGAGCGGCGCGGCTGCTCGGTCCACCTCCCCAGCAGCGCACGCGCCGCCGCGCCGCACTCCCGGCTCTCGTCTGACTGCTCGGACTGTGCGAGCGCTACGCGACACGCGTAGCATATCCACGCGGCTATTATTGCTTCGTTGTCCACGCTACAAAGAAATTTCATTTGTTAATATTTGTATATTGTTTTAAAAAAATACAAATTCAATTTCATATAATTATGTCGATACAATTTTACAATGGTCTTGGATGTGTTTAATGTGCTGCACGAATTAATATTCCTATTCTTCTAAATTAATTTAATATGTGGACCATAATTTGTGGGACATTCGGAATACGTCATGTGGGAAAAGTAGATAATAATCAGAATTAAAATAAATTTTGTTTGGTTTGTCCGCAGTACATTTTCCACACTTACAAGTGTATATCGGCAGACAGTAGCGCAGACAGCGCGGCGCGCGTGGCGCCGGGTGCGTGCGCGTGTGCGAGCGTGCAGACGTAGGCGGCGTGCAGACGGCCGCGCTGCGCCAGGCTGTGCGCCTCGCGCCACGGGCAGCTCGCCCAGCGCCCGCTGACCTCTCGCCAGCCGTGCGGGTCTGTGGGTGCACACGAAATTAAAATTACTACTGAAACGGACACCTGAAAAAGTTGTTGAAGCCAGCGACGTCCTTCACAGTGACCATGACGGACACGGTGAAGGAAATCGACATATTATATTTCGATTTCAATTGTAGCGACATCTAAGCCGCCACATACGGACTGAAGAGCTGACGTTACGCAAATCCTACATCGCGGCCGCGGCATCAAAGTTTTCCTTGCGATTTGAACATATACAACAGCCCAAATTTCAACCATTGGGCCCACCAAACACAACACCGGTCTGGTCGGAGGATCTTCCCTTTTCAATAGAAGTTTGAGGGACTTTATGAAGTATACCCCTGTTCCGTATACCTCTTTAGGATCTGTTAAATTAAGTTTATTAAAGATAGGAAATTAAATATTTTTAAAGTTGATTTGTGCCATAATTTTGCGAGCTTGCTCATAGCTACAGCCTTTATTGACTTTTTTTTTACATACGTATGTCGAAGTCCTTCTGTATAAAATTACAGATGAACTAAAACCTTCCTTCCGAGGCAGGATGCAAAAATTTTGGCACAAATCAACTTTAAAAATATTTAATTTCCTATCTTTAGTACCGGGGTGGGAAAAGCCCCATTTGGTTTTGCCGTCCCACAAACCCCCCTTGCATCCAGTGGCTGACTAAGCCTGCTGGGGTCTCAAAGGGGGTTAGACCCCAGTAGGCATAGTCAGCTACTGGTTGCTTCAATTGCAGAGTTCCATCCCTCCTGAAATATATTTCCGGCTACGGCCTTGGAACATCTATGCACTTACCATTGCATAAAAGTAGGGCTCGCACAGCTGCATCGGCGAGCGTAGCGAAGTATTCGAAAGCAGTGAGCGTCGCTACTGCGGAAACACACGCGCGTATTATTCGTGGAGAACTGTAGGTTACCCAGGATACCCACACCTGGAAAAGAAAATTGAACAAAGAAAAAATCGGTCCATCAAATTTTGGAGCCAATAGGGAATATGCATGAAAAAAATATTTATTATCCAAACAGTTTTTCTGTCCCTCTCGCGAAAACGCCGTTTTGACGTCAGAGTTGGTATCGGACTTCTTTGTCTAATTTTTAACTTTGAAGCTTTATAACTTCATCGCTTATGAAGGTATTTTAAAAATTATTTAATAATAGCGTATAAGTAATTAAGTATTTTATTTTGTAAATAAAAAAAAATCAGTCATATTCCCTATTAGCTGTGACAGACAGATAGACACGAGTGATCCTATGCAGGTTTTCTTTTTCATACAGATGTTCGGAACCCTAAAAATACACGGACTAGGTTGTTAAACGGATACAAAAGTAGCATCATCTGCCTATTAGTCTTCAGCTATGATAGGGTCGCCTTAAAGTCTAACTCATACATATTTTACAAAGAGCGTTTACCGATTTGGAATCCACAACTTAGTTAATGATTAAAATGAAATCCAATGTTTGCCTTTGTATTTATTATTTGTGCCATGACGTTTCAGCTACTGTTGACAGTTGGTGAAAGGTAGATACGTTATTGAGACCAGTAGTTAATCAAGTGCTTGATACAGGAGTGATTTAAAAGTTGTAACTCGTGCTTACCGGTAACGCAGCAGATGCCGCCGGCTCCATACACATTATGACGACAGCGCGGCTAAGAAGTTCTTCTATTTCACCCCCGGATTCTTCTAAATACGGCGCTAGAAATATAAAGATTTACATGACTTGTCGTTCGTTCCTGATAAATTCACATTATAAACTGTTCTTTTTCGCAGACTTTTTCTGCTATTATTATCATCTTTCATGCATCCATCGTTCCATCGGTTTTCTCCTACTTCTAAAGCTAACTGACAAAGTGCCTGCCTGAGGTTGCCAGCCGCTCAGGAGTGGTGGTTAGATGTCACCAGAGCTCAGTCATCCGTTTCCTGACGGGAGTGAACGATCCTTCTCAGTTAAACGGTAGGTTGGGAGGCCTGTAGCATCAGACGCATAAAGTAGGTACTTTTGTTTTTGTGGATGGGGAATCATCGAATCACTTCTTCCACTCTGGGCGAAGTGGGAAGGAGTATCTTATTCTTACTGACCCACTCACGCGTGGAACATCCCTAGGTAGGCGACAGTAGCGTAGGCTGAGCCTGTAGCATCAGACACACAACATACCTAGGTCGGCGACAGTCCGCAGCACGTGCTTGGAGTGCGACGGCACGTGCGACACTAGCGCAGGCGAGCACGCGCCGCGCACCCACTGCGACACGAGGATGAGCCTGTAGCATCAGACACACAACATACCTAGGTCGGCGACAGTCCGCAGCACGTGCTTGGAGTGCGACGGCACGTGCGACACTAGCGCAGGCGAGCACGCGCCGCGCACCCACTGCGACACGAGGATGAGCCTGTAGCATCAGACACACAACATACCTAGGTCGGCGACAGTCCGCAGCACGTGCTTGGAGTGCGACGGCACGTGCGACACTAGCGCAGGCGAGCACGCGCCGCGCACCCACTGCGACACGAGGATGAGCCTGTAGCATCAGACACACAACATACCTAGGTCGGCGACAGTCCGCAGCACGTGCTTGGAGTGCGACGGCACGTGCGACACTAGCGCAGGCGAGCACGCGCCGCGCACCCACTGCGACACGAGGATGAGCCTGTAGCATCAGACACACAACATACCTAGGTCGGCGACAGTCCGCAGCACGTGCTTGGAGTGCGACGGCACGTGCGACACTAGCGCAGGCGAGCACGCGCCGCGCACCCACTGCGACACGAGGATGAGCCTGTAGCATCAGACACACAACATACCTAGGTCGGCGACAGTCCGCAGCACGTGCTTGGAGTGCGACGGCACGTGCGACACTAGCGCAGGCGAGCACGCGCCGCGCACCCACTGCGACACGAGGATGAGCCTGTAGCATCAGACACACAACATACCTAGGTCGGCGACAGTCCGCAGCACGTGCTTGGAGTGCGACGGCACGTGCGACACTAGCGCAGGCGAGCACGCGCCGCGCACCCACTGCGACACGAGGATGAGCCTGTAGCATCAGACACACAACATACCTAGGTCGGCGACAGTCCGCAGCACGTGCTTGGAGTGCGACGGCACGTGCGACACTAGCGCAGGCGAGCACGCGCCGCGCACCCACTGCGACACGAGGATGAGCCTGTAGCATCAGACACACAACATACCTAGGTCGGCGACAGTCCGCAGCACGTGCTTGGAGTGCGACGGCACGTGCGACACTAGCGCAGGCGAGCACGCGCCGCGCACCCACTGCGACACGAGGATGAGCCTGTAGCATCAGACACACAACATACCTAGGTCGGCGACAGTCCGCAGCACGTGCTTGGAGTGCGACGGCACGTGCGACACTAGCGCAGGCGAGCACGCGCCGCGCACCCACTGCGACACGAGGATGAGCCTGTAGCATCAGACACACAACATACCTAGGTCGGCGACAGTCCGCAGCACGTGCTTGGAGTGCGACGGCACGTGCGACACTAGCGCAGGCGAGCACGCGCCGCGCACCCACTGCGACACGAGGATGAGCCTGTAGCATCAGACACACAACATACCTAGGTCGGCGACAGTCCGCAGCACGTGCTTGGAGTGCGACGGCACGTGCGACACTAGCGCAGGCGAGCACGCGCCGCGCACCCACTGCGACACGAGGATGAGCCTGTAGCATCAGACACACAACATACCTAGGTCGGCGACAGTCCGCAGCACGTGCTTGGAGTGCGACGGCACGTGCGACACTAGCGCAGGCGAGCACGCGCCGCGCACCCACTGCGACACGAGGATGAGCCTGTAGCATCAGACACACAACATACCTAGGTCGGCGACAGTCCGCAGCACGTGCTTGGAGTGCGACGGCACGTGCGACACTAGCGCAGGCGAGCACGCGCCGCGCACCCACTGCGACACGAGGATGAGCCTGTAGCATCAGACACACAACATACCTAGGTCGGCGACAGTCCGCAGCACGTGCTTGGAGTGCGACGGCACGTGCGACACTAGCGCAGGCGAGCACGCGCCGCGCACCCACTGCGACACGAGGATGAGCCTGTAGCATCAGACACACAACATACCTAGGTCGGCGACAGTCCGCAGCACGTGCTTGGAGTGCGACGGCACGTGCGACACTAGCGCAGGCGAGCACGCGCCGCGCACCCACTGCGACACGAGGATGAGCCTGTAGCATCAGACACACAACATACCTAGGTCGGCGACAGTCCGCAGCACGTGCTTGGAGTGCGACGGCACGTGCGACACTAGCGCAGGCGAGCACGCGCCGCGCACCCACTGCGACACGAGGATGAGCCTGTAGCATCAGACACACAACATACCTAGGTCGGCGACAGTCCGCAGCACGTGCTTGGAGTGCGACGGCACGTGCGACACTAGCGCAGGCGAGCACGCGCCGCGCACCCACTGCGACACGCCGCGCGCACGTGCTACACGACAGGAGCCGTCCGTCCGTACTGATGCAGGGTCGAGGACGGATAGCCCGCATGCTACGAGGATTAGTCTGTGGAATATGGGAGTAATGCTCGATTTAAACAGAGTAGTGCGCACGGATGCGCATTTTGCAATGTGTTGTGAGAACTTGTGACGAATGTATAGTGACCTCATCTCATGTCTTATGTCCAAGGATCTACATGCTTCTCATCTGTATACTACCACGTCGCGGTAGCCATGGGGCTACCATGAAAATACATAACATTTAACTGCATTTTTGTAGCCTCAATTTCGTTTAAAAGACGAATAGTTAAAAAAAGAATAATAATTACAAAAAACAATGTAGACTTTTGCACAGAAAGACTATCTGTCGCGTTAAGGCTTTGAGAGTTCGGTGTAAAATTGCGTATTCAGCCAGGTAAACATTTCTGCTAAAAATAATAGATATTACCTAAACTGCGGTAGGTCGTGGTAAGGTAGAGCTGGGTTGTGATGCAGCATGAAGAACCGATCCAGCGCTTCATCTAGCGCAGGCTCCGGGAGACGATACCACGGTAACTTGCAGGCTTCGTCTAATATCTGTCAGTAAAAATACGTACAAAAAAACTGAGGATGCAAATATTTTTGCCTGTATCTTGACTAGTCAGTACTGTTATTTAACAGTATCTTCATGATAAAATCCTATGAGGGTAATGAATTGCTTAGGAGTCTCTAATCTAAAGTTATTTTGCTGAGAGCGAAGATAACGAAAATTAGGTTGATATTAACATCCAAGATGGTGGCAAGTTAGAAACCCAAGATGCTGAGCTAAAGCTCAATATTTTGGCTTTTTAGGGTTCCATACCCGGACGGACAGCGGAGTCTTAGTAACAGGGTCCCGTAGGGTAAACGGTACCCTATTATTAAGACTCCGCTGTCCGTCCGTCTGTCTGTCTGTCCGTCTGTTACCAGGCTGTATCTCATGAACCGTGATAGTTAGACAATTGAAATTTTCACAGAAGATGTATATCTGATAATAAAATTGAAATAAAATTATAAATAAAAGGGGGCCTATAAAAGAAACATTTTTTTTCGGCTTATGGTACGGATCCCTTCGTGTGCAAGTTCAACTAGCACTTGGGCAGTTTTTTATGGTTCCATTGTTTTTGGGAGTGCTGATTCCGAAAATGGAGTCGGAGTCAAAATCAAAATGTATAATTTTCATAATAGTATAGAGTATGCGGAACAGGGTGTAGTCTCGCAAGCCTCCATTGTAAAGGGAGAATCCTCTGACTAGACGGGTGTTGAGTCTGGGGGGCAACTGCCCAATGGTTGATCTTTGGACTGAAGTATATGTTCAAATTGCACGGAAAATTCTTACACCGCGATGAAGGATTTATATGACGGTCTTTTGTTCGTATCTGGTGATATAGATATCGCTGCAACGTCAGTTGTTTAGTTAGTTTGTGGTATAGATGCCGCTGGAATATCTATTGTTTAAGAGGTAATGAGTAAGTATTATTAAGTAGTTACCAGGTGTGAGTGCGGCAGGTGCGTGCCAGTGAAGAGGTACAGCAGCTCAGCCAGGCGCGGCGCCAGCTGGCACGCGTCGCAGTCGCGCAGCAGCGTCACCGACAGCGTGGCGCGCCATGTGGCACAGCACCAGGACCTCAGCTCCCGATCACTGCTGGTTGACATCTAAAAGGAAAGCAAATTAATGTACAGAACTTCAGTTTTAGCTTTAAATGAGTCGGTATATTGTTCAGTCGATTCTGTTAACATGTCGAAGTGAAGGCTAGGGTGAAGTGATCACAAAGTGAGCTGTCATTCCATCTTAATTATATGGATTGACAGCTCACCTCGTGATCACTTTACCCAAGCCTTCACTTCGACATGTTTACAGAATCGACCGGCAGTATTATTTGGAAATAGCTCAGCTGTGCCGCATACGCCATCAGGAAAGTTAGACAGTATTCTGACTTTGACACATTTCGGTTAGTCCATTTTAGGTATTTTTATAGCTTAATGTCCCACGGTATCCTACTGTGAGGGAGGCTGCTGACATTCAGAACATATGTCATTTTGTTCGTTTGGTTAAAAATCAGGATTAGACGTATTCACAAAAGCTTATCATGAAAATATATGTTCAAACCAATTCTGCCGACATTTCACTTTATAAATCAAAATCAAAAGTCATTCATTCGAATTTTCGAGAGGACATAGGACAGTCCTTCAAAACGAGCGGCCGTCACTAAATCCTAATGGTTTAGCTGGGAAGAAGATATGGGGGCAACCAACTCCCCAGCAACCCATCTTATCTGTGGAATGCTTAAAGCTCTATCCACATATTTCTGGGTCTGGGTATGGGACCCTGACCGGCAGTGGCCGCGTTTAACACCTCTATTATATCCACTAACCTGCAACGCTTGCTGTAGACACTTGCCATAGAACCACTGGTGTTCGCTCCACGGTAACTTAGCTAGCTCTGCCAGTAACGCGGACGCTTGCACTCGACTCTCCTGTGAACTGCCGCCCGGAGCAGTGGCCGCGTTTGAACACTGCACGTTGACGTACGACTGAACGGACCATTCGAAAAGTTGTTGGAGGAGGTATACTTCCGAACCTGAAAGGTTAATGAGGTCATATCAGCCACAGTATTATTGAGGCACAATTCACCTGATTCATTAAATTCGTCACCTGCATTCTGGCTGTCGAGGGATTATGTAAAAAGCGATTAATAGTCACGAAACCTAAGGTGACTATTTTGCGTGTTACGTTTTTTAGGAGCAATATGTGTCTGGTCTCTGGAAGCCCGTTTAATCTCCGGTTTCTAGATAAAATGTTATGACAATTTTGTTTAAAAAAATTGGGCCTCTCATCAGTAAATCAGATGTCAAAATCTAAATAGTTTAAGTAGAAAATCCAGACGCTTCTACTGACAAATTTCAGATGTTCAGAAATCCAAAAAGACTTTGTCCTACCCGGAGAGCGGAACCAAAAATATCATGGTCTGCAGTAAAATAATAATCGTCTCTTAAAAGTTACACAAAGGGGAGAAAGTCTGTATCACTGACCAGGGCAGTCAAGCATGATCTGATGAACATTATCGACGAAGTGCCTCAGCATGGCGGTGTAGGCCTCGCGCTCCGCCGTGGAGGGCAGCAGCGGCGGCGCAGCGGCGTGCGGACACACCCACGCGCTCCACGACTCCTGCAGCGCGCCCCACGCGTACCACGCCACTGGGGATTCAATCACTTTTCATGTAGATTCAAGCTGACACTTTCAATCTGTGTAGCTTTCACAACTATGCTGAGGACGGAACAGCTTTGTCAGAACTGGTTCGTCAACATCTGCCTAGCCTTTTCCCAATTATATTGGGGTCGGCTTCCAGTCAGACCTCCACAACCTATTAACTGGGCCAGTGTGTGTTAACCCTGGCTTGACTGGAGTCAGATTTACTGGCTTCTGACAATCCGTAACGACTGCAAAAGATCTACAAATGGCAGCCGGGACCAACATCTTGTCAGAGCTGGTCATAAGTGTGATAACTACTAATTTAACAATGTTTGACATAACCGTCGACATGTGGGTGAGCCATAGTCCTCAGATTCCCCAAAGGATTAGAAAGGAAACTACCTGACGTACTGGCGTGATATTATGTTTATGTTGTAGCAGTTTTTCAAAGTTGGCCATAGGTTTTTTTTTTCTTCCTTTCCGTAATCGGTACAGCGTATTAAATGAGGAGAGCTGCGAATGTATATTATGTAGTTATTTAGGGTTTTGTGAGAACGTAAAGATTGCAACATAACAGAGCAGCAAACACCCTCGAGCATGCAC
This sequence comes from Mamestra configurata, assembly GCA_002192655.3. Taxonomy (NCBI): domain Eukaryota; kingdom Metazoa; phylum Arthropoda; class Insecta; order Lepidoptera; family Noctuidae; genus Mamestra; species Mamestra configurata. Next base: position 65,020 of record NDFZ01004317.1, read on the forward strand.
TCCACTGTCAAGTTTACAGCTAAAATGTACGCAAGCAAGCTGCCACACCCACACGCGAACGTTATTTTGAGTTCTATGTTACCTCTCTCCGGCTCCAGGCTGAGCTTGGTCGCCGCAGCAACAAAGGCCCTCTGCAGCGCGCGCAGCAGTGCGGCCACGTGCGGCGCGTGCGGCGCGTGTGTCGCGTGCTGCGCGTGTGGCGCGTGTGGCGCGCCCTTCACGCCGGTCCGAGCCTCCCACCACAGCACGCCCAGCTCGCGGAGAACATGGCCTAGCTGAAACCAAAAAAAATATTTTGAGAAATTTTCACTGGAAGTTATCATTAAACTAAATAAGAAATCAGATTTCTTCGTTCTCTATACAGAAAACGTGCAGGAATTGTAGGTGACAGCAAATAAGCGTTAATGTCAAGTACTTTTAACGTAAAACTTCGAATTTCACAACACTAGATAGCATAGTCTTCGATGTGCACGTTCCTCATAGCAATTTGCTTCAAACAAATATCTTTAAACAAATAAACAGCTGCACGAGTAACACACCTGAATACATGAGCACACAAGTTCCTTTTTGGCACAGGGGTACAGCACGGGACTCTAACAAGACCATACTCTAAAACTTAATATTTTGTAAATAGATCCCTGAATCGAAAAATGGTTTGAACCAAACCCGTAATATTTTTGAAAGACATAGGTCTTTCTTTTTAAAAGATTCCACACAACATGGAAAAGACGACAAAAAAAACATCGCCCCTTTGAAACAAAAAGATGTTTCAGATTTTATTCAACTATAATAACAAATCAACAATCTCTAAGTAAAACCGCGGCCGGAAATACGGACGGATATGGCGAAACTATCTTTCCTTGTTTTACTATGGAACCCTAAAACACTATAAATTAAAAAATTACTTTAATTAACAAAAAAAATGTTAAATGTGTGTACATAAACTGTTAAATAAATAAAAATAAACTAACAAAACCAAACCTGAAACACCGACTACCGAAATTAAAGTTATTTTTGTTTTGTAGTGTTTTTTATTTGGAAGTCGGTTAATTTTTTTTGTAAAAAAGTATTTATTTAATAGGTATTTATCAGTATTTAGTTAGAGAAATAGAGGTAAAATTGTAATAACTGAATGCTAATAATAAACATGTAATAGTACACTGATATAGTTTTCTCCATACATAAGCCCGCGGAATTATTTCTTCCTAGTCAGCGAAAAGTTTTACATCCGCGCCCCTAGATGGCGTTGTTAGGTGAGCGCCGATTCCTGAATCGCGCTATGGTTTCGTTACCGGCGAAACATGACTACCGCGGGGCGACAAAGTAACGGTGACAGACAGACATAGATCCTATAAGGGTTTTATGTAATCTATAAGTAAAGAACTTTTTGGAATGGTTGTTATGGTAAAACATAACAATCTTATAATGATAGTAATGAAGATAAGAGTTATATACTTTCAAGTTCAACTCACTTGAAAACCGACTCTTAATAAATTGTACAGAATTAGAATGGATGGTTTAGAAAATTAGAATCCGGTGTATTTCGCACAGCGGTTTTCTTCGTTTCTTTATTTCCGAGCATTTTTTTAATCTCAGCTAAGAGTCACGTGCATTTTAAATTATTAAATAACGTGTCTTTTTGCTAAGATTAAAAAATTAGGCACTAGCAATACCCATTTGAGGCCTTTTATAAATTGAAACATATAAATATAAAATAATGATTATAAATTATCTAAGCACGAATGTGTACAAAAAAATGGACTTAGTATCAAACGCAAAATTAGTTTGATAGCTCATGTTTTGCTCCCCTCCTCTCATCTTTTTTTTAATGTGTTTACATTAAGAGATCTTAAATACCACGTCTTTTTCAGGCGCCGCGCGTCACGCGCATCTTTAACGCGCTGCAAATGTTTACTAACGTTTTTGATTTTGTTAAGTTTAGCAGCGTCAACAACGCGCGATAGCGAAACACGCGTCGACGGGGCGCCTGAAAAAAACCTGGTGTGTTTTAAATTTATTTAAAAATTTGTACATAAATAAAATGACTGAAAGAACGCTAAGCGAAAACGAAGTGGTCTCGTGGGCATAGCTAAGAAGTTTTTTTAACCTACACATTAATAAAATTAGTAGAATAATTAGGTACATATTTTTTTTAATTTTCCTCTGATACCAATTCTTAAGCCTACGTAGACAAAGTTGCGGGCAAGAGCTAGTAGCAATAAAATTGTGTTCTACTTACTTCAATAAAAGGAACAGCGGCAGCTTTAGTACCCTCGCCTCTTACTATATGACGTGTCTGACCAATGAGTAGGCAGTACCACAATATTTATTTATTTAATGGATCGCCAACAGAGGCTGCACAATCACATGCATGTTAACACAAAATACAAACATTCAAAGAAATCAAAATACAATAAAGTAAAACAAAAAGAAATGAAAAGCAAAATAATAAAAAAACTATTATTTTATTAAATTTAAAATAATTATAATTTATAATAAAATAAATATATACCTATATATATATTTTTTTTGTTTTTGTGGAAGTCGAAAATGGAAAGCTTTGGGAACAAGTTATTTAAAAAAATTAATTATCTACATGTGATTTCGTTATTTAAGACATTGCATTTGTTTTTTGTATCTACACTATTTACTTTTTAATTTGCGAAACTGTCATTTGTTTTTTCGTCGTGGCGTCCTATCAAAAATTTTGTGTCGCTATCAAAATTAATTTAACTCGTGAACATTTTTGTTCAATGATTTTTATGATTTTCGCTGTGGCTTTAGTCAACAAGATAGTTGCCAGAGACTTCAATTGGCATTTGGTGATGAAGCACCCAGTCGCAGCTCTGTGTATTCGTGGTTTGGAGAATTTAGACGTTGACGTTATCATCTCCATGACGAGGTACGTAAAGGTCAGCCGGCGACTGCGGTTACAGAATCTAATATTGATACCGTACGACAACTTATTGAAACTGACAAAAAATTACTTGTCAGCAAATTTGTACTTTGTTAGGAATGAGCACACCTAAACACATGCGCACACAACTCACACGGGTCTATCATTACTGCGCAATGCACTCCTAGTACTTCGTCTTACTTTTATTATAAAGAATATTGTTGGTTTGTCCTTCTTTCACGCAGCAAGTTGGCAACGGATCGACGTGTTTTTGCATAGGAGTAGCTTATGTGCTGAAGAGTGTGACATAAACTAATGGCCAGAGGTCGGAATTAGGCAGAGTTATTTATGTACTTGCATCGAAATGTTGATATTAATATGGATCTAACCGGGATTTCTAATAGACAATCCCGTGTGGCCAACAATATTTCAAATAAATAATGATATTTTTTCTTTTGTTCTCACAAACTATGTTGTGCGAACTATTAATGTAGAAACATCGCACGTGTGGTGGATTGGAATTTTGCAACTTCGGACATACGATGTCGTTGATGTAAATTTGGCAACGTCGCGCGTGCAGTCGTTTAAATTGTGTAAAAGTAAACAACTTATTTATTATTTAATTACGGGATTTTTCTGCTCTTTAAAATTAATCCCGGGATTTGAGGCATATCCACTTTATTCTTTCGCTGTATGAAATCAGTGTAAGTACATAAATAACTCTACCTAATTCCGACCTCTGCTAATGGCATTTTAGGATAGCGGGTATAAGTAAAATGACTTCTGTTTCCTTACCTGATCGAATGGAACCAGAGCTGCCTTAGCATCCACAGCTTTGACAATATGCGTCCAATGAGCTGGTGGTACCGTGTTGTTGATCGCAGCAGTGGCACACCTCAACACATGCGCACACAACTCTCTCGGGTCTATCAGCACTGCGCTATGCACGCCTAGTAGTTCCACCAGCATGTGGTGTTCGGTGGCGGGCGAAGGCCCACCGCGTTGGACGGCGCGGATTAGGGCTTCGAGCATGTCCCGGCGTTGGGTCGGGTCTGCGGATTCTGACCAGCGAGACATTTCGAACTGGAATATAAATGTTTGTTAATTAGATGATGTATTGTTATATTCGGCAACTTTTTAGCGAGTTGTTTTAAGTATGGTTGGTTATATGTATGATGCTATTTTCTTTTCAATATTTATTTAACTTTAGCATGACAAAATTATCTTGTCGATTAACATCCCAAATAGTGTTTTTTAGTAGTAGTAGTCCCTTTTCTTTGCTAGCTTAATTACTTGACCCTTTCTTTCCTAAATCGCTGCTAAAACTGCTTTTAAAGGGTTGCTTTCCATAAAAAACTTAAGAGGTTTTTTTGTCGAATTTATGTCTTATTTATTTTACTTATCCCAAACTCAAAGCATTTATTTCAAATAAAACATTTACACGCACTTTTGAATTGTGAAGTTCCATTGTCCAAAAACATGAAGCTAATTACACGATCAAAAGAGTATATCTCTATGAAGAAGAACATGCAAGAGACTCTAATTCACTCCTTCTTCCAAGAATAAACTCACCTTAGACAAATAACTGAACACGGTATGCGAGGGTAGCTGCGAGTCCAACAGCGCGCTGTACACCTTGGGCCAGTCCGCGGGCGGCAGTCGCCGGGGCGCCAGCAGGGCTCCGCACAGCGTCTGCTGCAGCGCGCTGGTGGAGCGCTTGCCCCACGCGGACAGCAAGTTAGTGGACAGGTGCCCGTCGTGGCAGATCCAGCGCTGGAATCCCGAGATGGGTACATATTTAACAAGGAATTTAAATAAATATATATATGTATCTTTTTTGACAATAACAAGGTTTTAAAATTAAATAGTTAATTATTTTTATATTTAAATGGTACTTCACCCGCGACTTCGTCCGCGCGAATTTAGTAAGTACTCCACAAACTTTAACGTCCGCTCTACTCCCTTTATTTTTGTAAAATTAAGCCAAAACGATTTCCATTGATTACCCAGCCATTTCTGCTACTGATTCTGTGCTCTCTGGATCAGCGCAACTATCCACCCTGTTCACCTCGGCTGGGTTTAATTTTGCAAAAAATTGTTAGATCTGTTTAAATTTTCCCATTTTTAGTTTGTTCATACCAATTCCCACGAAAATTTAAATAAGGAATAATGTCCTCCCCAAAAACTTCATCACCCCTTTTCGCCCCTTAAGGGGTGTTTATTCTCGAAAAATCCAAATATTTGTTATTCTTATTTTTTTTATCCAAATCATTAATCCCGACGTGTTTCAACTTCATCGATTTTTTCTTGCTTAGAGCATTTTTATACCCGTCGTAACTTTGAAACGAAAACTCCGATTTAAATAATTTAAAGTGTAATTTACATTATACATAATCAACCTTAATTATTTTATTGATAAGGATTTATATCTTGATATCAAAATCGGGCTTTGATTGAATAATTTTAACAAAAAGCAGTCATTGTGACTTAACCATTAATAGTTAGACATATAGCCTTGCGGACTTTCTTCTAGGTAATAATTAGTACTTTAATTATGTAGTACATTATTTTTATTTTTATATAGTTTTCGCAGCGCTTGCGATGAAAGATATTTTATGTCAATTTTTTTTACACTTTGGGTTACATTACTCAAGTTTTCGTAGGGATCCCTAATTGTTTCTGGAAATAAATATAGCTTATGTTACTCGATGAAGACGTAGCTTTCTAAAGGTGAAAGACTTTTTAAAATCGGTTCAGTAGTTTTTGAGCCAAATCGTAACAAAAAAACAAATCTTTCCTCTTTATAATACTAGTTTAGATTATAAGACGTAGTTAAGATACAACAAGCATGATTAATCCTGACGATATTTCATAAAAAAATCAAGTTTATTTTTTGGAAATGTATGAACCGTTTAACATAACAACATTCCGTGCGGATTTACCTCCGCCAAGCCAGTAACGAGCGCAGTGAGCACGCCGCTGGCGGGCGCGCAGGCGGCGCAGTGCGGTGCGCCCGCGCAGCGCCACGCGCGCTCCACCACGCGCACACCCGCCGAGCTGCTGCAACAGCGTCTGGAACGTAGCGTGAGCGCATCTGGGTTAATATGTCACTTCGACGTGAAAACACTCACAAGAAAAGATGGTAGGACGAAATAATGGTTGCTATACTAACACCCGATATCTACTACTGTACCTTGCTATCGAATGTAAGGCGGCGGCAG